>NW_024121329.1:96128-150201 GCF_016745375.1 Pimephales promelas
GCCCCCAAAATTTTTTAAAATAGTTTTGTAGAGTCCATAATCATCAAAGAGAGTGACGCTCAATTAGCTCTTCTCCGATGACACGCTTTGACCGTGTTTTTTTCAAGAACACATCGTAGATAAGCTGCGGCAGATAAACAGGTGGACACACATTATGCCAACGCAACCGTTTGTAAAATTTGTCCAGATGAAATAGTCGAACCCAAATATATTCAGACATCTTCAACATTTCTCACATTATCACAATTTTTTTCCGCTATAGTTTAGGAGATGGTAATACAATATGACAAGAATTCAGAGTTATCAAATCAGTCAATATTTCACTGGTTATACTGTCTCACAGATGAATTAGGTTGAATTCAGCTGTTAAATATAAGTACACAATTAAATACTACAAATTTATGTCAAATGATGACCAAGCAATGCTTCATTTTGTTGCATTAGCAATTAAAGAAAAACACGTCAGCAAAACATGGTCAGGTCAAGGTGTCTGAATCATTTTTGGTCCCAAAGTTTTATAAATTTTACTGGTAGTTGCTGTATGAAGAATTTTTGGGTATTATTATATCACAGTTTACTTTATTTTGCAATCTTCACTTGCATAAATGGACTATAGTGTCCTGCACACACTAATCAAAAATGATATCTGGTGTCTGAATAGTTTTTGGTCAGACTATCAAGTGGCTAGTGAAAAACTTTGCAATGCCTAGTTTAATTTATCATTCACATTTAATCATTTAGCTAAGGCTTTTATCCAAAGCAACATATCCCTTGAAAATATGAATTACTTAATATGAACATCATAGTTCAGGTACCTAAATTACCTAAATTCAATTATCAAAACACTTAATTTGGTTTTCACTCTTCACAAATTAAGTAAAAATCACTATTAGTTTTGTAAACAAATTCATGCAAAGGCACGATTTATTTTGCGTACAAATGTTTGTGGGTTTAAGGCCCGTACACACGGGGACGAATATCAGCGTGCGTTATTCGTCAGCGTTTTTCAACGCGTTTTTTGTGTTCACAGTGTGAACTTCACACCCAAGAGTTTTTCGCTGACGATGAGCTGAGTGAACATGCAAATTCATTCCTTGACATTAGATGGCGCTTAATGTAAAACAGAAATAATGATAGAATACTATACTAGGGTGATCATATTCATGTCTCAATGTTTTATTATGACAGATAAAAAAACGAATGAAATAATGATAGAAATAATGTATTCTGTATTAGAAAAATAAATATATTAAATAATAACTTAAAGAAATGCCTCCAAATGTAACAAAAAATAGCTCTCACAAACTTACAAAAACGAACCAGCAAAATCTATGTATATCTTTAGTTTTCGTTCTCTTTATCTTGTTTTTCTTCCTCGTCCACCTTGTTTGCCCATCTATATTTCGCTGTAGAACTGATCTTTCCAGCAGTTTTTTTTTTTTTTTTTTTTTTTTGAAAATTTTGAATTCAGAACATTTTTAATTTAGTAGATGTGATTTCCTGCATTCTGGTGCATTTTAGGCCTTAGGCCATGCCCTTACCTATACCAATAAAATAACTTAAACCAGTCAATACCAATGGTCAAATAATACAATAATAATAATAACAGTTTGACAGTTAATGATAATGAACAAGTTGCATGTTTATTATGCTCTGTGTGCTGACAGAAAAAGTGCAAACGCATAATATTGATAAATTATAATATAGGTAATACAAAAAATAATAGGTAATACAACAATCTAGTTTAATCAATCCCCAGCTGTAGACTACATATTTTTGACAAATTGACAATTGGATAATGGATAACAATGTGTTGATACTAGAGAAAGAGAGAGAGAAAAGGCTCTGAAAGAGAGGGTGGAACAACATTCTTGAGGGTAACACACCCAAGTATGAGAAGAAAGTTGAGTTTAACTAGTATGAAACACAGTAATCTAGCTCAGAACTTAAAGGTTCTCAAAGCGATCCTGGGTGTTGACGTTCGAATATTTTCAAACAAATCGGAGCTAGACCCTCCCTCCTCCGCATCTCATCTCCTCCCCCTCCCTTCCGTGCTTCTTGAAATAATTGTGAACGTGCATTTCTAGCTAATTATATCCTTGTGTGGGTTTGGCGAACATAAGCGTCAATTTAGAAGAAAAAAAACAATTTAACGTTACCCACCTGTCCAGCAAAAACAGAGCAACCTGAATGTCGGACTGTAAGCCCTTTTGCCGCCGGAGTTCTCGCCATCGTTCAAAAGCTTTGCTACCGATGTAAATTCGGAACTTCGCACGTTCTTTATCCGACTCCATCTTCTTTTTAATTTGTTCTTCAGAACGACGTCTCTTTGGTCGTGTGTCGGTAATTTTTCAAACTTCCCTCTGATGCTTCTTCTATCTCCTTCACACACACACACACACACACACACACACACACACACACACACACACACACACACACACACCCCTCATGTGCACGCGCACTAACCCCCCAGACCCACCCTCAAATACTTCTTGCCAGTGATTGGCTGGAACACTGTTTGTTAGGTTTCGTGGTCCGGGTAAGACATGATTGTTTTTGTTGCCGTTTGTGGAGCCTGTGGTGTCTACAGAGACCGCGTTTTTTTACAGTGTGTTTAGGGGACAGGCAGCTAGCCGATAGTGAGGAGACGTTGATGTATGTGACAAAAAATGTTTTGGCCCAGCATCGCTTAGAGAACCTTTAACAAAGCAAACACACAGGTATTAATATTCCTATAACTATTTTAATATCAAATGTGCGTGAAACAGTGTTTATGTGTGTGTGAGTGAGTGAGTGAGTGACAGAGACAGACAGGTCAATTCCAGCGACTATTTACATTATTTCCACTCGACGTCACTGGCGCTGCCATTCTGCTCTCATCTGAGGTAAAAAAATGTCCCGTGGTGCGCGTGCACGGTGCACTCCCCTAATCTGATACTGTGGGCGATATTTTCAGCGCCCCCAAACCATACAATTTGACGACGCTGATTTGCGAAATATAAACTTTTTTCCCCGCGTTTAATAAAACCACTCAAACGTTACACTCGTCCTCAAACATGGGGATCGAGCGAGAGAAAAAAAAACACAAACAAACATCTGGTCACAATAGAAAAATAAAATAAAAGAAAGAATAGAAAGAGTCGGCAGAGCGGTTATCTATCTCCTCTCCTCACTTGTCAAAATCTAAATGACACTACGCACACTATGCGCAGTTCTCATCTCAACTCAGATTTCTATAAAGCACAAAGTGACCGTTACACATGTCCCGGGAAAACAGGAATGTTGGTCACCCTATACTATACTATTATTACAGAAATACTAATATAAATATTATCATATAGCTCTTTATGCTCCGAGACCAGCAGCTCAACATTCATCCTGCCCATAGGTATCTTATCTCTTCTTCTTCGCCGTATGTGTGCTCGGCAAGACCGTTTTGTGTTTGAGCGCCCCCAAGTTGTGTTTTACTGTAACTTCAGAAGTACCAGACACGTGAGCAAACCCGCCAATCTCGTTGGTCGGATAGGTTTTGACGTGGCGCGTCAAACCAAAAAAACGAACCCAAGGCGGTTTTTTTAAAAATGACGCTTTTATGCGTGGCGTTTTTCGCGTCGGTGTGAACACTCACATTGGCGCCCATTGTTTAGTCACGAGGCGTTAAACGTCGACGAATATCGCGCGCGAAATTCGTCCCGGTGTGAACAGGCCTTTAGGCATATGCATTTAGTTTTTTAAGGCGCATCATTTCAGTAAATTGTTTTGTAAAGTTTTGACCGCTATGCTTGGCTGATATATTGTTCTTTCAACAAGTATTTCTTGATCAGTTTTCTCACACACTTCAGCTCTTTTGGATCTTAGTTTCTATTCACTCGCCAGGACACACTGATGTTTTTCTTTTAATATCCATGTTATTTAATAGGAGATACAACAATACATCGTGTCACAATATATCGTAATACAGAAATGCAACAATATGTATTGTGTATAGTTCACCCTGAGTTTTTTTTTGTGTGTGTGTGTGTCAGCACTCTATAGAGAGCCTAAGTCCCGCCCCTCCGCTTCCGGCTCATCTGACCTTATTTCGGAAAAAATATTTGCGGTAGTCAATGGCGAGAGACAACTTATCTTTTTATTCCGTCTGAACTGTGCCCTCAATTACACATATGATGTTTGTCAATTTAAAAGATAATTCTGAAAGTCAAAAACGTCGCTGTTTGTCATAAAACAGAACAGGTTCCCGAAGACTGCTCTGTTACCTAGCCTTAAATACCCAGACCAGAGATATTTTGAAAAGACATCACCCCTGGAGGAGAACAGGATTCTCCTAAGTTCTCAATCTTTCTCCTATTTCCAATAACTGTAATGAACAGGGCTCCAGAATGCGACCAAATAGTCGCAATTTTGCGACCAAAATTTGAGAGTGTGCGACCGGTAAATTTGCCACATGTTAAACGAATGGTAAAGTGTGGAAGGGGCGCGTCAATGAATCCGTGACAAGAATGGCGCGAATAAACGTCTGTGGGAAGGAGACGGAGACAAATATCACAACCTGCAATGTGCGTCTGAGCGATCAGCGATCTATCGACACGTTACCTAGCAGCGAATGCAAACAAAATGAAAGTGGAACTAAAATACGCAACTCATATAGGCTATGCTTCACGGACCGTTGGCAGGGCTCCAGACTAACTTTTTTTACTAGGAGCGCTGTTGCCCCTGACTGAAAATTTTAGGAGCGCAAGCAGAAAATTTAGGGGCACACCTTAAATCAGCTCGCAATGCAATTATTCAAATTTCCCCCAACATAACTGTAATACTGACACATTCTTTAATAATAAATAGACTTAACATTATGATATGCTGTTTTATTTTAAGTTCACAGGGCTCCAGACTCAAATTTGAGGGCAGCACCACCTCAAATCAGAACTCGAGTTATACAAAAAAAACAAAAAAAAAACAACTGGTAGCACTGGGGCTGACAATAAATCACTTAGATTAATTTAGTTATTATCACTTATAATGTCTTAATATTAATTAAAAACAAAAGGAGAGAAAACATGTATATATATAAGGACTTGGAGTGAAAATAGCCAATAAACATCTTACTGTTTACAATGTTTGTTTGTTTGTTTTTTTAAATAATAATAATAATAATAATTTTAATGTTTAAATAAGAGTTTTCCAACATCTTAAAATTTTTCGTTTTAGGACAATCTTTGAAGAATGAACAAAAAATGTGTTGATCATCACAAAAAAATACAAAAAATAAAACATTTATATATCGTTTTGAAGAGCAGGACAAAGATGTGTAGGCTACGTTGTAAGCGTTTGACGTCATATTTATGGTTAGAGTTAACTTACTACATTAGCCTAAATTCATGGTGAATGTTGCTGATTTGTGGACTGAAAGCCTTCTGTAAGTGTTTCTCCTGGTTTCCACTGTTTGATCTGATATCTGTGGTTTATAACAGAACTCTGCGCCGAATCGGAATGTTTCTCACTGGATCTCGTAGCGATGATTTATTAATTCTGAGGCGAATTCAATGGATTTATTCACTGGATCTGCTAGTAACAGTGTCGCGTGATCGAGATCGGCCCGCGACTGGCAAGTTCGGGGCTTTATTACTGTCGGTGGTTCGGGGGGCTCCACTATGCGCTGCTCTGTCTATTATGTCCAACCTAATAAAAACGCTAACGATCCGTCCGTGAGTTGCGCATTTTAGTTCCACTTTCATTTTGTTTGTATTCGCTGCTAGGTAACGTGTCGATAGATGCTTATTGCTCAGACGCACATTGCAGGTTGTGATATTTGTCTCCGTCTCCTTCCCACAGACGTTTATTCGCGCTATTCTTGTCACGGACTCATTGACGCGTCCCTTGTACGGTTACCATGCGTTTAACGTGTGGCAAATTTAAGGCCAATTTATACTTCTGCGTCGAGGGTACGCCGTAGTGTACGGCGTTGGCTACGCACGTAGGCGACGCCGTTGTGAGCATTTATACTTCTGCGTTCAGGTCTTGGTTGCTCTGCAGTACTGCTCCGAAACGCTAGTTGGCGGCGGAGAGTTTTAATGTTCCACTGTGTTTAGATTCCTCGCGGCTAGGTTACTACGAGTGAAAGAGAGCTGATCATGTTGGAATTGGAGCTTATTAAGGTGGAAAAACAGTTCACTTTAGTGAAATTACTAAAACTGAAAGGCAGAAATGAGAGAAGACTTCGGAGGAGATGAAACTTGTGGAAATCATAGACAGTGGTGGAAAAGCGTGAGAAGGTACGTGCGGAAATGCGTAGGAGGAAATGCGATGCTACCAAGCCGACCAATCACCGATCTTGCGGTCCGCGTCGTCGCGACGTGTAGTTACATTTTTGAGGAGGTGCGCGTCAGGCGACGGCGAAGGGTACGCGGTATGGGACGCGTCTGTGCGTATGCTACGCCGTACCTACTGCGCGCACCCTACGCAGAAGTATAAATTGGCCTTTACCCAATAGCGTCTGGCTGCAGACAAGTGACGTCACTTGCACTCTCGGACTTGCACGCTCAGACACGAGCGCTTCCTCTGCAAGTGACGTCACTTGCACTCTCAGACACGAGCGCTTCCTCTGCAAGTGACGTCACTTGCAAGCGACGTCTGCTCTACGGAACGCGATCGGGGCCAATAGTCTTTAAACGAAACGCGTGAATTGTGACCGCGGCGATTTTTTTTTTTTTACGTGTTTCTTTTGAACGCGTAGACACGCTCATTTTGGTCGTGTTAAGCCGTCATTTGTCATTTTGTTGGCAGTTTTTTTTTTTCAAATTGCTACACAAATTGCCACACTACAAGTGGAATTTGAGGCTCAATCAGTGAAACTATTCATGTACCCAATCTTTAGTCCATGTCTGCAAAAATACAAGGGCATTATATGCTTTGCTCTGTTTGTATTTGAAAATCAAACTTTTTGCAAAACTCTAAACACATTTCTCTACATTACACACATCATTCAAAACCAAGAGCTCTTGTTTCATTTGGGAAACACTGGCATTTAAATGCCACATTAATTTACGGATAACCTACAACCAAAAATCATGTGGGAAAAGACATGTACATAAATTGATCACTTAATCAAAACTCAGCTTTGAGAAAGAAATTATTTTTTTTACTATTTTTATTTATAAACTCATTTTTAATTATTTTCAAGACATTTTGGACAATTTCATGCTCCCAACTTTGTGGGACCAGTTTGTAAATGAAAAACATCAAGTTGATGTATTGTTTTTTCTTTTTATTGTAAATGTCAATTTACAGTATACATACTGTGCAAAACAGACAAATACAAGGTACAAATAGACAATATATAAAAACACATTGGCACATTATTCACTTTGCTCTATAGTTCGACAGTTTACCTTTAATTTCATGACATCAACTACATGTTCAAGAAACATTTGCATGTCATTCATTACAGTAAAGATGAAGCAAAAGGGTTCCAGAGCATCGATTCTGTCCTGTGGAAACTCAGCCTTCTCCAATCTCTCAACGGCGTCTGCAACGTCTTGTTCCTATATAAAAACCATACAATTACAGCAGTAAACATTTGAAGTAGATCAAAACCTTTCATTAAAGATGTCCTAAAACCACAACAATACCCATTCTTTTTTTTTTTTTTGACAATTTCAATTAACTTTTTGCATCCACTTTAAATGTTGACTACTACTTATAAAACCCATCAATATATAACCCAAAAAAATCTGTGGAAGTGTAGGCTACATAAGATTGTAAGCATAAATTAAATTTGCATGTGCAAGAAAAGCTTTGTTAAAGGGATACTTCACCCAAAAATTAAAGTTTTATCGTCGTTTACTCACCCTCAAGTTGTTCCAAACCTCTATTTGTTTATTTGTTCTGCTGAACACAAAGAAAGATATTTGAAAGAATGTTTTAATCAAACAGATCTTGATCCCCATTGACTTTCATAGTAGGATGGTAGTCAATGGGGATCAAGATCTGTTTAATTAAAACATTCTTCCAAATATCTTTCTTTGTGTTCAGCAGAACAAATAAACAAATAGAGGGTTGAAACAACTTGAGGGTGAGTAAACCACGATAGAACTTTAAATTTTGGGTGAACTATCCCTTTAAGGTGTAAATTGCATTTCAAGCTTAAGAAAAATAAGTTTAAAACAATTACTGTTTACACCTTTGCCATTTTTTGTGGCCCAAATATGGACAAAAGCATTGCATGTCTGTGAACACCCATTTGCAAGTGAAAACAACGGTTTAGAGAACTGTTTCAGAGCAGTACCCTCTTATGTTTATTTGAAGGAAAAATATGTAAAAATGTGCTTGTGCACCAATTACAGTCCAATGGTTTAATGCATCTACCTTGGAAAACAACTGCTTTTTTTAAATGGCCTTCCCAGTGTAGCTTTATTTTTTTCAGGGTGGTTGGCTTCAGAGAAGGGCATAAACTGCAGTGATACAAAGCGCAACATGATGTGCACTGTGGTACCAGGGGGCTTTCAGAAACTAAAATGACTGAATGGTGCATGATGCATCTGTAATGAAACCATTGATAATATTGATATTAGACTGTTGTACAGACGTGACGTCGAAACATGATCGAATATTGCATGTATTTTACACAACGTATTTTACTAAAAATGTTTTCACCGTAAAACAGGACGGGACGGCAAACTACAGTGGTTTCAACGTGTAAATCATGTAAAGCCAGTTTATATACAACTCTATTAATAAGTTTTCTTCATGTATTTAAGACCGTGAGTGGTTGGCTTGTTAGGCCTAACGTTAATATATTTGTGTATCAGAGATTAAAAATCGTGTAAAAGGTAAAATGTATTATTTATCACAGGCCTATAAAGCAAAGGCATATATTTAGGCCTATTGCGTTTATATTTAGGTAGGCTAGGCCTATATGTGTGTGAAAATATACACATGAAGAGTTCAGATGCAAAAGCCTCTAAATGCCATTTGAAATTTTCTTCTTTAATGATGATTTTTATCAAACTTGTATATTTAAGTTCAGTAATTTCTCTTAAATGGCAATGATAATTGCCTATTAATTGTTATTTAAGTGAAATTACTAAACTTAAATATACAAGTTTGATAAAAATCATCATTAAAGAAGAAAATTTCAAATGTCATTTAGAGGCTTTTGCATCTGAACTCTTCATATATACTTATTACTTACAGAAACGATTTTTAACGACATTGGCATTGTTCCCAATCCGCCACGAGACACACTATGCGCCGTCGATTGCACGTGAGTTCACAGGTAGCGGAGAGCAGGTGTCGATTGCAAATGACGTCACTTGCAGCGGAAGCGCTCGTGTCTGAGCGTGCAAGTCTGAGAGTGCAAGTCTGCAGCCAGACCCTTCTCAATTTACCGGTCGCACATGTGCGACTGGATGTAAAATTCAGTCGCACACTCTCAAATTTTGGTCGCAAAATGCGACTATTTGGTCGCAGTCTGGAGCCCTGGTTGGCGTTTTTTTTATTAGGTTGGACCAATAATAGACAGAGCAGCGCATAGTGGAGCCCCCCGAACCACCGACAGTAAATTAATAAAGCCCCGAACTTGCCAGTCGCGGGCCGATCTCGATCACGCGACACTGTTACTAGCAGATCCAGTGAATAAATCCATTGAATTCGCCTCAGAATTAATAAATCATCGCTACGAGATCCAGTGAGAAACACTCCGATTCGGCGCAGAGTTCTGTTATATAAACCATATCAGATCAAACAGCGCTGACGTGGACCAGGAGAAACACTTACAGAAGGCTTTCAGTCCACAAATCAGAAACATTCACCATGGATTTAGGCTAATGTAGTAAGTTAACTCTAACCATAAATATGATGTGACAGAAATACGGTAGTCAAACGCTTACAACGTAACGTTAGCCTACACATCTTTGTCCTGCTCTTCAAAACTATAAAATCATATATATGTTTAAAATAAATGTTTTATTTTTTGTGTTTTTTTGTGATGATCAACACATTTTTTTGTGCATCCTTCAAAGATTGTACTAAAACGAAACGTTTTAAGATGTTGGAAAACTCTAATTTAAACATTAAAATTATTATTATTTTATTAAAAATTAAAAAACATAACAAAAAACATTGTAAATAGTAGGATGTTAATTGACTATTTTCACTCCAAGTCTTTATACATACATGTTTTCTCTCCTTTTGTTTTTTTAATTCATATTAAGACATTATAAGTGATAATAACTAAAGTTAACTTCATCTACACCCTAAATTAATCTAAGTGATTTATTGTCAGCCCCAGTGCTACCAGTTTTTTTTTTTGTTTGTTTTGTTTTGTTTTTGTATATCTTGGTGTGAGTTCTGATTTGAGGTGGTGTTGCCCTCAAATTTGTGTCTGGAGCCCTGTGAACTTAAAATAAAACAGCATATCATAATGTTAAGTCTATTTATTATTAAATAATTTGTCAGTATTACAGTTATTTTCGGGGAAATTTGAATAATTGCATTGCAAGCTGATTTAAGGTGTTGCCCCTAAATTTTCTGCTTGCGCTCCTAAAATTTTCAGTCCGGGGCAACAGCGCTTCTAGTAAAAAAAGTTAGTCTGGAGCCCATTTTACCAATCGCACTGAGACACTTAAAATGATACCAAACATGAAAAGGGAAAACCTTATATTCACAAACAAAAGAACAATAAACACCTATCACCCAAATCTTTATTGGGGCATCTCCCACAACAGAAGAACAGGCGTTGTTTTCTTGTTCTGCCTGTTCTGCTGCTGCAGGAATGAAACAATTTTACCACTGACGCCAGAAGTATTTAATTGGCCCTTGCATAACACAGCTGGAGGCAGGAGGTTTGTGAGATTTGCATGCCTGAATGAGCCCTGGAGGAGAGAAGATATTGTGCAGAGTAGTGTTGTTTTTGGCGGCCTGTTTTAATTTTAGTTTTAGTCTAGTAGTCTTTGTGTCAAGCTGACATTTTAGTTTTTGTTAGTTTTAGTCATGTTCATACTCTTTTTAGTCTAGTCTAGTTTTAGTCGACGAAAACCGATGACATTTTAGTCTAGTTTTAGTCAACGAAAACCGATGACATTTTAGTCTAGTTTTAGTTGACGAAAGACATAGTCTAGTTTTAGTCAATGAAAATTGTATTTTAGTCTCTTTTTAGTAGCTAATTCTATTTAACCCAATATAAGAAGCCTACCTAGTAGTAGGCTAGCCTATAGACGAAACCAATTTTTTTCTTTTAGCCAAACCCATTTCAAACAATCTTATCTTCTTATAGTTATCTTCAGTGTTGGGTAAGTGACTCTAAAAAAGTAATCAATTACTAGTTACTAATTACCTCTTCAACAGTGTAATTAGATTACTGTACTAATTACTCTCTCCAAAAAGTATTTAATTACTTTTAATTACTAATTACTTTTAAAATCCCATATCAATCTCAACCAGCTGAATAAGAAGGATAGACATGAATCGGTTTTAATTCTTTCAAATAAATACTATAAAATTGCAATTATTCTTAAACTTAAAAAGTAGAGAAGGTTACATTATAAAAACATACTTTTTAACATCAGACAATACATTTTTGATGGGATTAAACCCACTATTGTTTTCTGTCTGATCTCATGACATTTCACACTTTTTTTCATACAAATTTTACAATAATTCATACGAATTTGTACAGGTCGTACAATTTAGACACCTCAAAAAAGCATACGAATCGCTGTGTATAGATTGATCTATACACAGTATTTACCTCAATTACATCAGGAGTAACTGTAATTAAATTACTGATAAATGAAGAGTAATCCCTTACTTTACATTTTCAAGGGAAAAGTAATTAAATTACAGTAACTAATTACTTAGTAATTAGTTACACCCAACACTGGTTATCTTCTTATATTATTGTTACCTTATAGACTCAAGAATGATTCCAGGAAGACGCTCTGAATTGAATTTACAACACATTTATTTTACCAACCAACCAAACATGTTTGTAGCCTACATGATGAAACGCATACACGCTACACACGGAGTGTGTGTGAAACAGCTGTAACTCACGCAACTGCTTCTTCTAAATAATGCCGCGAGTGGGGCTTGAGGATCTGAAGTCGCCTGCGTTTGCACAGTGCGATCTAATGCAGCCCCTGAAGTGACACAGGAAACAGAAATGCTGCATACTAATAATGCAAGTAGGCTAAACGAGACGAAATAACGTTAAATAACGTCTCGTCTCGTTTTGGTCAACGAAAATGAAGAGACATTTTAGCATAGTTTTTATTTTTGTAAACCACATTTAGTCTCGTTTTTATTCGTCAACGATACTGCATTATACATTTAGTTATAGTCATCGTCACACGACCAGCATTTTCGTCTCGTCTCGTTTTCGTCACGTGATAACCCAGATAGCAAACTGACATTGAATCAACGTGGAAATATGACATCGAAACAACGTTGATCTGACATTGTTTTGCTCATCGAATTAACGTTGAACCAACGTCAGACGCGCCATTCTTTCAAAACTAACGGAAAATCAACTTGAAATCAACGCGTTGTTTCAACGTTATGAAAGCAAACCAATTTTCGATTTTCATTTAGCTTTGAAGAATGCCGCGTCTGACGTTGGTTCAACGTTAATTCGATGAGCAAAATCAACGTTGTTTCAATGTCATGAGAGACGTCGTTTCCACGTTGATTCAATGTCAGTTTGCTGTCTGGGAAAGGTTAGTTGACGATGATATTTAGTCATAATTTTCGTTGACGAAAGCAACACTAGTGCAGAGTCAAGAACCACAACATGGGGGGGAAGATATCGGGACATGAGGGTATCGACGTGACCAGGGCCTGAAGTTAACCTTTTCGGCCACCGGCCACTGTGGCAGGTGGATTTAAAAATTCACCTGCCACAGAGACTTTTTACCAGCCATTTTTATTTTAATTTTTGCCTCATAAACGTAAAAAAAAAACTGGAATTTCACAATATTGTTCTTTAACTTGTAAGAATACACATTTGAGTGCTGTCAAGTAATAATAACTCTAAGAACATAAATTTTTAAAAATCTTTTTATTCATTGATTTTGACAGACACACACACACAACATAGTATAGGCTATAATATAGTATATACTCAACAGATAGACCTACCGCAGTTCGGAAAACAAATCACACGCGGCTGTGTTGATGGCGGAAGTCACGTAGACAGGTCTTACTCTTCACAGCTTTTAGTTAAACGGTTCAGTCAAATATCTAAATATCTAATATACCGTTAAATATGAGCTAAATTAATACTTTTATTACTGGTAAAATTACCCAACTCCCAACATGCACAGTTGCCCACGCACACACCCAAGATAGCAAACTGACATTGAATCAACGTGGAAATATGACATCGAAACAACGTTGATCTGACATTGTTTTGCTCATCGAATTAACGTTGAACCAACGTCAGACACGTCATTCTTTCAAAACTAACGGAAAATCAACTTGAAATCAACGCGTTGTTTCAACGTTATGAAAGCAAACCAATTTTCGATTTTTCATTTAGCTTTGAAGAATGCCGCGTCTGACGTTGGTTCAACGTTAATTCGATGAGCAAAATCAACGTTGTTTCAATGTCATGAGAGACGTCGTTTCCACGTTGATTTAATGTCAGTTTGCTATCTGGGACATCTGTGCAACTGTCATTGTACTGTAGCCTACGTCAGCGTTACATTATCTCACCAACAGTTTAATACTCGCACATCCAAACGTAGTCAGAAAAAGGGCCTCGTCTTCTTTCTGATCGCATGAACGTTACGAAACAACAGTCGCTGTCATAAATCAGCCGCTCACGAACCTTGCCATTGCCGCCGATTGTTCACTTTCTATTAAAATGTCTTCTTTTTCTCATCCTCATCTTTTTGTTGGCTGTTTGTTTCAGCTCTTTACCCCAGTAATGTGCCGCCACATTTTAGCTAAAGTCCAACGCAATATAGAGAGCCTGAGTCCCTTCCCTTCCGGTCGACCACCATGGGACCTTATTTCGGAAAAGTATTGAATGGTAGTCAATGGCGAGTAGGGTTGGGTATCGAGAATCGAGTATCGATTGGAACCGGGACTAACTTTTCGTTTTTCCCGGAATCGTTCAAAAGTAAAAAATTTCGATTCCTAGTTTCGATATTCACAGTCCGCCAAGCGGAAGCAGGAACCGCTGAACAACACCAACATAGAAGCGTCTACCGGAAGTGTCATAACCGCGCGAGTCGAACATTAGTAGCTTACGTCAGCGGTCCAAAGTGTGGCTTCACTTTTCTAAAAATAACGAAATCTCGACAAAATGCTAAATTTGTGACAAAAGGAGTATTTGTGACAGGAGTATTTCCTCCAGAAAGGATTATTTCCTTCAGAAAGGCCGTTGGTTAGCAAGGTTAGCTAAACTTTTTTGACCGTGCCTCTTAAAAGAATCGGAATCGAGAATCGTTAGGAACCGGAATCGAAACAAGGAAACGGAATCGGAATCAGAATCGTTCAAATTCAAACGATACCCAACCCTAATGGCGAGAGACAACAAATATTTTGATCTTGTTTGAATTGTGCCCTGAATTACACATATGATGTTTGACAATTTAAAAGATACATTTTAAAGTAAAGAAAGTCGCAGTTTGATGTAAAACCGTTGAGGTATAAGACTGTGAAAATACGTAATTACAAAGACTACAAACCCCAAAGGCGCACATTTTCTCTCAATGAATGAAGCTAACTTTACTGAGGCTAATGTCTGTCATTGTTTCTATAGTCTTACGTTATAATCGTAACGTTTCGCCGTCATCCCAGACAGCAAACTGACATTGAATCAACGTGGAAACGACGTCTCTCATGACATTGAAACAACGTTGATTTTGCTCATCGAATTAACGTTGAACCAACGTCAGACGCGGCATTCTTCAAAGCTAAATGAAAATCGAAAATTGGTTTGCTTTCATAACGTTGAAACAACGCGTTGATTTCAAGTTGATTTTCCGTTAGGTTTGAAAGAATGACGCGTCTGACGTTGGTTCAACGTTAATTCGATGAGCAAAACAATGTCATATCAACGTTGTTTCTATGTCATATTTCCACGTTGATTCAATGTCAGTTTGCTATCTGGGATGCCTGAGTGTTTTGTTCCAGACCGCACACACACACGAGCAGCGGATCTCGCTCGTTGTTTCGCTTCTGGGAGATGTAGTTCACAGATCGATTTTCACATAAAACTAAATGTTGCTCTTCTGTTTTATGACAAACTGCGACGTTTTTGACTTTCAGAATTATCTTTTAAATTGACAAACATCATATGTGTAATTCAGGGCACAGTTCAGACGGAATAAAAAGATAAGTTGTCTCTCGCCATTGACTACCATTCATATTTTTTCCGAAATAAGGTCCCATGAGCCGGAAGCGGAGGGGCGGGACTTAGGCTCTCTATAGCGGACTTCGTTGAAATGTAAAAATCCTAATGAATCACTCACATTCTCATTGGCTTCCTGCCAATGTGGCAGGTAGATTGACGGTGTTACCCGCCAATAGCAAAATTCACCCGCATTTGGGTGTTAATTTCAGGCCCTGACTCGTGACACACCAATTATTTAGTTGTTCAGATACCAAAAATATTAATCAGCTCTCTATCATTCATCTGTTGGTTTTAGGAGTGTTTGATCTTAATCTCTCTCTCTCAGCTGGACTGTCTGGTGTTGCAGCTGCACCGTGTGGGAGATCAGCTGGAGAAGATGAACGCGCCGCTGATGGACGAGCTGTTCAATCTGCTGAGGGACGGCTTTCTCCTGCAGGAGGACCTGAGCTCCATGGGTCGTCTCCTTCTGCTGGAGATCCTGGAGTTTCGCGCGGGAGGCTGGACTCTCAGCGACACGGCGCAGAAATACTACTACAGCGAAGTCACCGACTGACGCCTCCACCAGTCAGGACGGAGAAACGCAAGAGGAAATAGCATTCGCAAGGACCCAGGAGTGGAGGTTTTATTTTCATAATGAGGGCTGGGTGACTCTACGTCTGAGGAGTGAAAGTTCGTTTTTAAAGTCAACATGAATTCAAAATTGATCTTATTTACTTTTTTAAAACACTTTCCTTCTAGTCCTTGTGTTAGTTATCCACATTATTAAATGCTCCTTTCCAAAAGCTATCTGATGTTTTTATAGTTGAATATCCTGCTTTTCTTGTAAATGTCAATTGGCTGAAATCAGATTTGATTTGTTTCATGTTGACTTTAAATCCTGATATGAAGGATACTACTGCAAAATCTAGTTCATGTGTTAGCGTTACAGACATATGTTAATGTCCCAGCATCCCCTTGGGCAAATTATTACCATATGCAATAATGCAGTTTGTTCATGGTTAAGCAACATTCCTCCAAATCTAGTTTCTTTTCTTTTCTTTACATATGATACCTTTAGTGATCATCAGTCACAGATCTTTAAACATTTGTTTGGTTAATGAGTTTGAAAGTGAATGGAGTTCAAACAATCTCCATTCGATCTATTGAAGAATTATAATTTCTGCATTACAGACACGATTTATTAATTTAGTTATTTTGTGTGTCAAAGTTAAACACAAAGGGCTATAATCGTAACATTAGAGGTGACGATTCATTTTAGATGGTTTTAACATCAATATATTTAATTGTAGGTTTGATTTTCTAACTAATTATTACTAAATAATATTCACCTTTTGTATAGTGCATTATTACTTATATTTATGCTCTGTAATAGATCTTAATTTAATTTAGTGAAATAACATTTATAATACACCAAAAACAGTTTACAAGAGTCACAACATTTAAATACCATGTTTCCTTAAGGGGTTTAATATTTTTATAGTATGAAAAGAAGAATGGATGTATATCTGACAAAACTTAAACAGATGCTGAATGAATTAATAAAGTGTTGCAGTAAGTTTTTATAAATTTGCACAGTTGCAATATTTTTTGTTCTTTTTTTCACATTGTTATTTTGCCTACAATATAGGGAAGTATTTTTTTAATTTATTTAATTTATTTATTTATTTGTTTATTTCGAGCAATATGTAGTTACACATGACAAGGCAATATGAAGCATTTTGGTTAGTCTGTACAAGCCTTTAAATTCATCATATTTACATCAACTTTAACAAAACCTAAATCTATTGCTCGAAACGGAGTGGATAGAAGTCAAACTTATTTGCACCCACCCCGGTTGCCAATAACAGGAAAAACAAAACAAAACCATAATAGTTGCTTCCTTACACATTATCATAACACTCAATGACAATTTTGAATTTAAGTACATATATGAAAACATGAGAAAGGAAAGAAGGGGAACCCTTTCTCCCTCATCAAAGGCAAAACAATACCAAAACAAAACATATCCTAAATACCTACAAGGTAAAATAAAACAAATTATAAACACATGGATACATCTATGAAAATACCAACAATGGTAATCAGAATACCTACAGGGTAATATTAACAAAAATACATGAATACAACTCGCAAAATTAAACCATTTCCGACATGTATTGCGATAAGACCTTCTGTTTATAATGTACTTTAAATTGATGAATATTTTGGCTTTGTTCAAGTATATGCGATATCGGATGCCTTTTAATAATGTATATTTCTGTAAGCGTATTTGCATTTTTATTAATATATTTACACAATCACACCATCATAAACCCTCAATAAAATCCAATCACAAGTGATGAGATAAATTCATACAGAGGTTTGAACAATGTCTCAGACTTCTTGTGATCGGATCACCTAACATAGATATTAATATCCGTTGTAAACAAGTGTCCAATGATTGGAAAACTATACATGTTGAATCCTTCAGTCTGTCCACTGCCAGAATATCTTAATTAATCTCTGTAATATTGAGAAGTCACACAATGATGAACATTTCTAAATCCTCTGGTAACTCAGATTTAAAAACTTCAAAGCGTAGACACATCTTTAGTAATCGAATTGTAATATTTATCTTGAATTAAAGGTCGTAACTGGTCGTTTTTTTATGGTTTGAAACAGAGATACAGTATGACATGACTCTTCATTTAGGCTCTAAAATGAAGGGTGCAATTATGCAAATCACTCTCTTGAGTTTCCTGCTTCCAACATTTGTATACTCACAAAAAAACCCAAAAAAAAAACAGAGGAACTTTTTTTGTCGTATTCTTCACATTCAATACATTCCCAGTTACTTCAGAAATGTGTTTGAACGATTCTTCACCTCAATACTAATGAAGAAAACTTCCTTGAAAGTAAGTTTGGATCCTTTCCATTTGGCCTAAGGGGAGGATGATGCCTTTGGCTTTTTCTGAGCTTTCACTTTAAATTTCCTTGTTTCATGTATTTATTCCTTTGGCGAGATTAAGAAATGAACAGTGCTGAAAAATAACAGTCCTCAAAGCCAAAGAGTTTAGACTTATTTAGAAAGCAAGGTAAAAAAGAACATAAAAGACAAAAACCTTGTCTGGAAAACTGTCTTTTAAACTTTATTATTATAGAATAAAAAAAAAATCCCATCTCCTTTGCTTAAAGGCACAATCCAAAATGTCTCCGGTTACTATCGTAACCGTGTTTCCCTGAGAGGCGGGAACGAGACTTTACGTCAGTGTGAAGTATATGGGAACTCCTCCCTTCTCTAGTTTCGCTGAAATCTTATTGGCTAGCGCCAGGTGGGGACAGCTGGCCAATAGAGTGCCGAAGTCATGAAGTCACTTTGTAGGCTAAAACGCGGAAGTGAGTTAGCATTTTAGCAAGTCTATGGGTTTTTTTAATGGGTTTTTGCTGAATCGCCTGAAATAAGGTCTGTGTCTGCTTGTGTTTTTTAAACTTTATAGGCTTCAAAATGTATAAATTTTGGATTAACTTGTAAAGATTATCTTGATAGACAAAACGTGTGAGGGTCACAACTCTTTGTTGAACCTAGATCTCATTTTTTGCAATTTTTCCAAAAGTCTTTGGGGAAAATGCGTAGCTTTTCGATCGAGGGAACCCATGCGCCGCTAACTTCCAAATTGTCCTACAAAGTGACGTCATAAATTCGACACTCTATTGTCGCGAAGTATGCAAATACTGACAGGTTCGTGGGCAGTCTAAAATGCATGGGCGCGACAATTACGTCAGAATCACGAGTCTGAACTAGTACAGCTGACAAAACAGCGAGCCTGGTAGCTAACTAACGTAATGTTTCGTTCACGCCTGCCAGGGAACCGAGGATGCGATAATAATTGGAGATGTTCCCTTTCGAGGCGGTAACTTCAACATTACGTCAGCGTCAAATTTAGATTTGCTCTGATCGAATCGAAGCACCAATCAGAAATGTTGGGGCGGGCTTTACACGATGACGACAGCGCTAGGATTTTGAAGCTGACATTACAAAGATGGACGCCGCCGTTGAACATCACTCGTTCGAATCAGCTATCGCGTCTGTTTTAAACGATTTGAACGTTTCCTTTTTGTAAAAAACTGAGCAAAGAACAACACTCGGAGATGTTTCTCCACCGGCCGCCGCTCTGCATACGTCATCTCCTTCATCGCTCTGATTGGTTTCAGGTCTATCTGCGACTTCCGTTGGTGACGCTCCTCTGGAAATGATTTGTCTATGACGCTTTGCCAAACCATAACTCTGTTACAACTGAGAATGGTCTGTTTTTAACCAGGCTAGATCCTGTCATACACTCTTAGAAGAAGTGGTTCTATTTAGAACCAGAAATGGTTCCATCCCCCGCTTCATATATGGAACTCTCTATAGAACCATTTTTTTTTGGTAAAAGGTTCTATTGGCCAAGTATGCAACCCCAGGGTTCTATATAGAACCCAGAGGAACCATTTTGTATAGAACCTTTTAGGGGTTCCAAATACATAGTGCTAATAGAACCTTTTAAGGTTCTATATAGAACCTTTTCTTCTAAGGCCGTGTGTCCACCAAAGCGTTTTTAGCCAGCTGAAAACGCTAGACGCTCTGCTGAAGACGCCGTGCTTTGGACGCTTGAGAGTGTTTTGGCAGTGTAGCGTTTTTTCCGTTGAGACGTTTCGTTGCTGTGATACAGAATATCCGCAGCAGTTTGAATGTTGTGACAGTTGGTCGGTGTGGTATTAGTCCCGCCCCTCCTCCACTGTGATTGGACGGCTGGGTAAAAAGTGACAGTGATGAGCGCTGCGTTTTATCCAAAGTTGAACGTTGGGCGCTCGGCGCTTCACCGTGAAAAAAACGTTCAGCGCCTCGGTACGCTCATGGCGTTTAAAAAACGCGGCGCTCCCATTGAAAACAATTGAAAACGTACACCAGGCGCGTGGAAAAACGCTTTGGTGGTTAGTGTGATATTTTCCTACGGTCTTGTTCTGTCTGCATCATGTCAGTGAGATTTAATGAGGGTTTACGCATTCGCAGTAAGGTGAATTTAGCGTTTTGTGACGTTTCAGTGTGAATAAGAGACTTTTTGGAAAACGCTTGAAAAGGTGAGTGTGGACCGAGAGCGTTTCCGGATTAACGTTCGATTCTAAAAATACTTTTTAAAATGTAACTGTAATCTGATTACAAACGATTTTAATACAGTTTCAATACAATTACCTATATTTTGTACTTTAAATTTATAATTGTAGTTACACGTAAACTTTTTTGGAACACTGTGGATTGCTCATGTGCCTCAACTCCTCATCATCGTCCTGGTGTTCTTCAGGCTGGAACTTCTGTTTGTATAGTTCACAGAAGAGCTCTGTGACGTTAAGCGCAAGTGAGACCAGAGAAACCACCAGCATGATGATAATAAAGACCGTCTTCTCCGTGGGTCGAGAGAGGAAACAGTCCACCCGATGGGGGCAAGGCCAACGCTCGCAGGTGTACACCTCAGACAGACGGAAGCCATAAATGTACCACTGGATGACCAGGAAGACCACCTCAAAGATAGACTTGCTCAATAAGCTAATGATGTAGGTGTACAGGATGGCACCCTTCTTCTTCTTCATCTTCATCTTCTTGGGATCCTTGTTTTTTGTCTCTGAGCCTTGATTTGTGTTTCCACCATCAGCCTCTGTTTTTTTTTCCTCCTGATGGATCGTGTAGAACACATGCGCCAGGTACAGAAGCGTAGGAGTGGACACAAAGATAATCTGAACCACCCATAATCGCACATGTGAGATGGGGAAGGATTTGTCATAGCAGACATTTTCACAACCAGGCTGCTGGGTATTGCACTTAAAAGCCGTCTGCTCATCATTCCAAGCAGACTCCACTGCGGATCCCAGAAGTACGATCCGGAAGATGAAGAGCACAGAGAGCCAGGCCTTCCCTACCGCTGTGGAGTGGTAATGCACGTCCTCAAGAAGTTTTACCAATGTACCCCACTCACCCATCCTGAGGGTGTTCTAGCTAAAAAATAGAAAGCTGAGATGTAATATGTACAGTGAACCCCCCAAAAAAGTATTTGGACACATGACTGACATCTAAAAATTGCATTATTTTCATTGCAATTCCAATTAGGTAAGAAAATATCAAACTGATATTTTTTTTTTCCCTCCCCATTAACTTCATAGTTTATGAAAATGTTCCACTAATGTTGAAAAAATA
Organism: Pimephales promelas; assembly: GCF_016745375.1. The sequence continues at coordinate 117,692 of NW_024121329.1, forward strand.
CTGTAAGTGTAATGTGTAAACACTTTTAAATCAACATCATATGACCGCTTTAACATTAACGTACCTGCTGTTAGGGTTTAGGAGTTTCTCTCTTTTGCTTTATAGCTTAAAAGTTCTCAAGCAAATGCTATCATGACACTTTTTACAGAAAGCCTCTTTAATATGAGGAAAACATGGTACGCAGGTATGACATTGATTGACGGAGACTATTATTGATTTATTTATTTAGGAAATAAATACCACTTTGGAAAAAAGTTACAAGACTTTCTAAGAAGCTTACCTGGAGAGAAGTAAAACGAGGAGAGGCTTGTAAAGTGAGGCACAGCTGTCAAACATTCCCTCCTTATAAGACACTCGAGGAATGAAAGTAGAAACCACATGCGTGCACAAAATTTGATGATTCGCACGACTGTCATAACTTAGAGTTTTTAGGTCCTGCTCAATCACTTTCTTTCTCTACAAGCTTCTTCAACTTAGAAGAGCAAAAGTTTATGAAATTGTCGAGAAGTCGCTCTTTTAAAGGAGAACTAATAAAACTTTGGTACCTAGTCAACCGTTCTCTGAGATTTGTTTTCATGATAATCAAATGTAAAGAGTTTTATCTCTAAAAATGTTTAGCGTATAATGCCAGTATATGGGGGCATTTATTAAATAAAACGAAATCGCTAGTTTATACCACTAACAAGGCTCAAAATAGCCCCACACTAACACAGTAACATAATGAGGCTCCATACATGCAAAACGAAGCATTGAGAACTTTGTAAGTGTACAGACCGTTTGATAAGAAGATACTTTATAAAGACAGTTCACTTCGTGTATACAGACAGGAGCCATCTTGGAAAACAGTCTCGATAAGTCAAACTACGAACGTCGTGCCAAGTGATCTGAACTGTATGAAGTTTGGCGATCTTCTGAACTGTATGAACAGCGTTCGTGGTTCCACTTGTCGAGTTTTCTCCTGTCTGTATACCCGAAGTGGACTGTCTTTATAAAGTATCTTCTTATCAAACGGTCTGTACACTTACAAAGTTCTCAATGCTTCGTTTTGCATGCAGGGACCCTTAGACCAGAGTTATGGAGTTATGGTAGAACAGAGTTATGGTCTGGCAAAGCGTCATAGACAAATCATTTCCAGAGGGGCGTCACCAACGGACGTCGCGGGTAGACCTAAAAACAATCTGGGGTGCGTTTCCCGAAAGCATCGTTAGCCAACTATGGTCGCAAGTTCCGTCGTTATCTGCATAGTTTAACGAGTCTGTGTTTCCCGAAACCATCGTTCCAACGAACATTCGCAAACAGCATCGCAAAGTTGTGTGGTTTGAACGACAGCTCTCGACCTGTGGTTAGAGGCATCGTTTCTATATTGCATGACATTTGGAGGTAATAAATCGTTATCTTGAGCAAAATAAAAAAATAAGCAAGCTGACATTCAGTACAACCGGTGCCTTTTATTTAGAGTACATACAAATGTAATTTACGTCTTTTAGTTTTTCAAAAGATTTGAAGTAACGTGTTTGAAGAGTGCGCATGTGCGAACGTGCTCTACTATGTAAGAACGAGCCAAATATTGAGTCTGGTAATAAAGCAAAATAACTGAGAACAATTAGAAATAGTCCTCAGATGACATGCCTGTAATTTATATAAAACAAATCTAGCGTTGATTGGATCTCAAACAGTTTCATTAAAGGGTTAGTTCACCCAAAAATGAAAATTCTGTCAGTATTTACTCACCCTCATGTTGTTCCAACCCCGTAAGACCTTCGTTCATCTTCGGAACACAAATTAAGATATTTAAGATATTAAGATCGCTCCTGCATACAGTCCATAGGCTTCTTGAGGGAATGACTCTTGCTGTCCCCGAAAAGTCATTAAAGACATCGTTAAAATAGTCCAAGTGACTACAGTCGCTCAATCTTAAGTTTATCAAACGACGAGAACACTTTTTGTGCGCAAAAAACGACAAAAATAACGACTAATTTGTGTTCCGAAGATGAACGAAGGTCTTACGGGGTTGGAAAAACATGAGGGTGAGTAAATACTGACAGAATTTTCATTTTTGGGTGAACAAACACTTTAAAAGTAGTTATCATTACTCCACGTGCGAAACCAACGTGGTTGAACGATACTTTGCGACAGTGGGTTTCGCTAAACAGTCGTGACTAGCTAGTTGATTTTTCCAAAGATGCATCGTACTGTGGTAGTGAAACAGTGAACTACGTCGTTGTACGGGAAACGCACCCCAGAGCGATGGAGATGATGATGAGATGAGAGTGTTGCTCGGTTTTTAACAAAAAGGAAATGTTCAAATCGCTTAAAACAGATGCGATAGCTGATTCAAACGAGTGATGTTCGACGGCAGCATCCATCTTTGTAATGTAGGCTACAAAATCTGCTTCAAAGTCCCAGTGCTGTCGTCAAAGCCCGCCCCAACGTTTCTGATTGGTGCCGCGATTTCGATGGATTGGAAATGGGCTTGAATGAGCTATTTGCCGGACTAACTTTCAGAGCAAATCTAAATTTGCCGGAAGTTGTCTGGGTTTTCCCAGGCTAGGTATAAACTAGCGATTTCTTTTTACTTATTATATGCCCCCATTTACTAGTGTTATACGCTAAACAGTTTTAGAGATAAAACTCTTTACATTCGATTATCATGAAAACAAATCTCAGAGAACGGTTAACTAGTTACCAAAGTTTTATTAGACCAAAGCTTAATTTTGCGCCAGAGTTCTCCTTTAAGTGTATAATATTAAGTTTGATTACTCCACCTTTCCACCACTTGCAAGTTCTCGAACACATGTGGTTTGGCATATCAAGAACGATCTGCTGTCCGTTGTCATAGGCCTTTTACATTACAGGCATTGCAGTTTATTGCTCTGTTCACATCTGCAGTCCTCAAGCCTCCTAAAGCAGGTCAATACGCTGATTTCACGCAGCCGTCATTTTGAAATGGCTCCGGTGGGAAGAAAACCGGAAGTAGGCTACGTCGCCTTTAATCAGAGTCGCGAATGCGATGGCGTGCCTTATTGTGTTTAATGCAGAAATTATTCTAAAAATGTACATACATTTCCTTCATACTAACATTGTTTAAATGCTTCCTAATAAAAATCTGTAAATCTTATTTGGATTTTACAAAATAAGAATACATTATCCTGATAAGGGGACTTTCTGAGTTACACTGGAAAAATAAGAAAAGTTGCTGTTTGGATTTAGGCACATGCTTAATGACTATCATTATTAGGCTACTGTTTTTTTTTTTTTTTTTTTTTTTTGTTATTATTGTTTTTTTCAGCGTTATATCAGGTCTTGTAATCCGATCCAGCGTGTGTAACCTTTCATTTAATGGCCATATGAAGGACAATGTCAATATTCATCAGGCTCAAACTGTAAACGAGTGTTTTGGGAGAATAATGAAGAATAATTTTCACACATGAATTGGCGTCCAGACATTGAATTCGTTGAGTTTTATTCCCCCAGGTGCTTTGCTTTTTGTTTATTTTGGCATTTCCTCTTCCTGAAGCATTACTTCCTTGTAATAATGTTTATTTATTTATTTATTTTAGATAGATTGTTTGTTTGTGGTGCTGTGGCAGGGCTCAGACCAACGATCTTTAACCTTTATTTTTGTCGCGGCTATACCTGCAGGATTTAACGGGATGTGCGAGAGCGGGGCACAACCTACACTTTGATTTTCTCAGTTTATGTAAATCCACTTGGGGTTCAGTGAGTTTCTTTTTCCCACATTAATTTCACACGTCTAGTAGGCTATGTTTTTGTTTCTTTCAGTGTATGCTTTTTTTTTCTTTTCTTATTGTTACAGCATGCTATACATTGACATGTTCATATAGCCTAACATATAAGACAAACTAAAATATTTTGTTTTATTAAATATGTTTTTAATAATTTAAAATATGCATTTATTTATTTATTTATTGACAACTTATTGACAATTGATTGACATTATTTATTAACAGACCAAAACACCGCTATACAGCATAGTTCAAAGCATAATAATAATTCATTGTTTCTGAACATTTCTTAACATCTTAATAATTTCTGACTCTCAGTCTTCACCTTTTTCTTGTGTTTTCTCAATAGAAATCATAATAGAATAGTTTTAGTATGGGCATGTTGTGACGCAGTGTACAGTCAAACTGGGATTTAAACCTGGCTGTCTATGCTAGTTAATGAAACAAAGAACAATATCAACTGTTAAATAACATGAAGTAACTATTAACAACTTCAGATTGAAATAATATCAGATTTGTCTAATTAAAAAAAAAAACAGAGATGAAAAATTACCATAAGTCAGAAACACAAAACATGCGCCAGTGCAAGTAGATTTTCGCTAAAACAGCTCAATAAAGGATTTTAGTCTGGGACTACATACTCGTGTGTAAATAGCTATTTACACTAAAGAGGCTGAAGAGTAAATGTGTTTATGCTGCCCCCCAGCGTTTCAGATTTATTTAATTATATAATAATAAAACTCTACACAAGGTTCAAACAATCTCATAATAACGTCGTTTAATTACGTCCAGTATTAAAAAAAATCATTAATGAGTTTTGAGAAATAGGCTAGATTGCTTAAAGTCACTTTGAAGAAAAGTCTGCTGCTATTTTAGCAAAATAAATACGAAACTATTAATATAGATATTTTGTTTTTATTTGTTATTAAAATGCTGTATTCATAAAATGCGAATAAGATTATGCTTTAAGCAGTTAATTATGGATTTTCTAATGTGGGACAGCTTGTACTGCAATCTGGGAAGCCAGTTTTGGGTTAGAAATTGGTTTTTTTTTTTTTTTTTTTTTTACAATGTAACTGTATTTTTACTATGCAAACTTGCAATAAACACTCCTGGTTAAATGTAGATTACCATGTTTAGTTTGGTAATAGCTAAGAGCCAACAGAAGTGACTTTTGTTTTTGGATTAGAGCAGCAGGTCTGACGCGTCGCTAATTTTAGAAAGCGAAAGTAAACTGCAAGCGAAATTTAAGACGGGGCCTCGTGTGAAAGACTGCGGACAAAAACTCATGTTCATGATACAATTATGATTTTATTATTGCTCTTTTGTGTGTGTAAACCATGTACATTAAGTTTATTGTTGTAGTAGCAATACTCCTGGTAGTCGCTGATGGTACGTATTAAAACTTTACGTTGAAACGCGAAAATAGCCTTCGAGTTTTTCTTTCTCATTTATTAAAGCGATCAGTTTCTCTGTTATTTTTCTATAGGCTTCACTTTGCGAGGTCCATCTGCTCCTCTGGTTGCTCCTCTGGGATCTTCACTGGTTTTGCCCTGTTATACTGATGAACCTTTGTTACCAGTGAAGGGTCTGGAGGTGAAGTGGAGAAGAACAGACTCAGAGACTCTGGTTCATCTGTTTCTAGAAGGTGAGAGTCGACCAGAGGTCCAGCAGCAGGATTATCAGGACAGAGCTCATTTCTTTACTGATCAGATTCAACATGGAAACTTCTCCCTCCGTCTGGACAATCTGACAGCTGAAGATGAGGGAAATTACACATGTAAAGTTTACAGTCAGCAGGATTCAGGAGAGACTGAGGTTCAAATAAAAGATGTTGGTGAGTGAAAGCCACTTGAATTCTGTTGAAAATGCCTTTTTGTGGTATTATGTGTATGTTAAACCATTATTCTTTCAGAGCGTCTGCTGGTATCAGGATCGAGTCGCTCCACATCGGCATATGTGGGTGATGACGTCACTCTGAACTGCTCTATCGACTCTCACATCAAACCTGAACACATTGACGAGGTTTCATGGAGGAAAACAGATGAAGATGAAGATTTTACGGTTCTGCTTTACCAGAAGAATGAGGTTTTTCCAGGTTCATCAGATTTGCAATACAGAGACAGAGTTGAGTTCTTCACTGATGAAATCCCCAAAGGAAACTTCTCTCTCAGACTGAAGAGTGTCAGAACTGAGGACAAAGGAGTTTACATCTGTCATGTGTTTGCTGGAGGACTTTCAGCCAATACAACTGTGGTACTGGAGAGACTGGGTGAGTCGACAAAACATGGCAAAATAAATAATGCAGTCTGTTAACACTAGCCAACCTTCCTCAGAGGCTATTGTGTAAATAAGATTGTACTTTAGCTTCACACTTGGTGTGAAAAGTATCTACCTTTTATACATTTGGGGCCAGATTTAATTTAAAAGGATAAATTAGTGTGAGATAGCATTAGCAATGCCATCAATAGCGTCAATAGGAGTGTAAAGTTCTGCGGCATTCATAGTAAAACTAGGCATCTGTTTACAGACACAGCAAACAACCTGACAAGCAAACATGAGAACATTTATACGGCATGCCAAACACACGGGTGCCATATATATATATATATATATAGGCCCCTGGTGTTTTTGGCTGTTGTGATGATGCCATAACCGTCTTGGACTTCTGATTCACTGATATATTATTATACATATTTCCTAGAAGTATTTTTTTTACATTACATTTAATATTTACTGTAGCATTATTCTAACCCTGTCACACCAGCATAATACAAAACTCCCAGCATGCACCTCAGCCTTAATATATTAAGCAACTGAATGCTTTTTTTATTGTCACCATTGTTGAGGTTCATATGCTAATTTTTGAGTATGTGTCTGTGATTAAATAAATATGTAGTTCTGGTTTGTTTGGTGCATGATGTGTGTGTATATATATACAGTATATATATATATATATATATATATATATATATATATAATCTGTTGGATCTATTCTCTTGCTGTATTTTTTAGCTCACATTATTAGTGCATTGTACATTTTAGTTAATAAATTTAAACACCAGTTGGTCAATTTGAGGCAGAGTTAACTTGAGTTTAAATTTAGTGTTAATTACAGTAAAGAACTGTACAATTAACAGTAAATTACCGGCAACGTTATTGACAGAATGTTTCCATTAATTTGCGGGACAATGTTCTACAGTGTACACATAATTTCAGTGGTCACTTTGTGCCTACGCACCGTTTAAACATCAGGCCCAAAAATCTGTTTGAAAGAGAGATGTTCCCAGAATGTGATATTTTACAAGTATCAATAACAGTAAACATAAACTAGCCTCTTCCAGTTGGTAGTGTTGACCATTCATTGCAGCATTCAACCTTATTCTCATGTTTAAGAATCTGTAATCTGCTTGATTTATGCTACTGCCCACGGACATGCTTTTACATCTATTGGTAACCAGTTTTTTGGCCTTCAAACTTATTCAAATGCACATTTCAGGAAAATCAACATGTTTTCCTGGAGGTAATCCCCACAAATGTTTACTGCATGTCTAGTAAATCCTGACCAGTGGCGGCTGCTGGTCTTTCAAGGAGGGGAAGCTCATTTTCAGCCTACATTATACAAATTGTTCATTTATTTATATTGTAAAGATAACTTACATTGATAATATACAATAATATGTATTTAAAGGACAAGTTAAACTAGTAGGGATGCACCGATGTGAACATTTTGGCCAAAACTGATAACCGATAATTCTTTATATTTGAAAGCCGATAACCGATATATCGGCCGATAAATCTAAATCCAATTTTATATAATTTTTGAAAGCCTGATTGCAAAAACAAAAGTCTCACAATTAAAATCCATCCCCTAACACAATTACAATGTTCTCATTATAATTTCATGTAGCCGATATGACGGCTCATTTTGCACTTAACTATATTTTCCTTTTTGATTCCAATCATATTTCAAGCAATTAAGATCAATCGTGTTGAACAGTGCGCATCTTAAGTGTCTCAGGTGTCAAGTGTTGAAGGAAATAATTCATTATTTATCAGCTGTAATATATCAGCCAAATTTTATTATCAGGCCGATAACGATAACATAAAAATGAGCAAATATCGGCCGATACCGATATGGTGGCCGATATATCGTGCGCTCCTAAGTTAAACCTTACAATATGTACAATCCTGACAGTAGTTTTTAACACAAAAGAGGGTTAATTCTGGCCATTCATGTAAATAAGTGCTTGCTAAATCGAATTCCCTAAAAAACTTTAATTGCAAATTCTTCATAATTATATTAATTATAATTGATTCAGTGCAATTATACATTATGTCTGTGTTTCACAGGTTTCTCTTCTCGGCACATAACTGTGTTGTTTTTCTGTCTCGTTGCTGGATTTGGAGCTGTGCTTCTGCTCTGTTGTCTGATCTACTGCAGAGTTAAAAACACAGGTGTGATTGGAGGGAAAGTCCTTTTATTTCTTGTGATTGTGTCAGTGTAAGTGTTTCACTCGTTTAACTGTGTTTATTCTTCATCTTCTCTCCAGAAAACAGCAGAACAATCTGGAATCTTCATCTTTCTCTGGTCTTTTGTCCAAATGTCTGCATGTTCTCCGCCTTCATCCTCTGGGCTCTCACTGAAGGTGAGTTTAGTAGTTTAGATACGTATAGCACTATAAAGAATGTGGCAGATTTTATTAGTCTTGTTTTATTAGTCCCAATGTTGTTGTGAATGGACTTTTTTTTATTTGATTCTGTTCCAGGATTTCTCCATGAGACCGTCACTTGCTGCGCTCTGTTTATTCTGAGGCCTGTCATGTTGATTTGGGCTTTGTCTTATTTAAAGTATCTCCAAGGTATGTTAGGAAGTTTTATTATTCTTATTGTTAAAAAAAAAAAAATAGCTATACAACCATAACGGTTTAACTGAACCCAACAGTAACAAACATAAATACTTCTTGGCCATGAAAACAAAACTTTCAAAACAACTTGTGACAACGATACAGTCTCTCACAGATCACTAGTAAAGAGAAATCGTACTAAATCATCAAACTTCCCAACACGTGACCCTACAGGAGTGATCACTGATTGGCTGTCAGATGCAAAAAAAAACAATCACGTAAAAGTTAAAGTAACAAGTTTCCAGAGATGTATAAAGTACTAGAAACCCGGACTTGAGTAAAAGTACAAGTGCTCTATCAAAAAAGTGACTTGATTAGAAGTTGAAGTGCTCTTTAAGTAGAAGTACTAAAGTATTCAACAGTTATTGTACTTAGTAGTTTATTTTAAAATTCACTACTTAAGTACTAAAAGTAAAAGTACAAGTATTGTGTCATGTAATTATTAAAGATAGCAGTCAAAAGTTTGAACTAGCAATCAAACAACTCTTTGATTGCTTTGAACTAGCAATCAAAGAGGATTTTTATCCTCTGGCGGGATAAAAATTTGTTTTGGCGGCCGCCAAAAAATGTCATTGCAGGACGACCCCTGCATTAGTTGACAATGTGTGTGTCAATCAATACCATTACCCTATAAAATGGGCATGTGATTTAAGCAGCATGAAGGCAAACTTCATCAAACCTGATAACAGAGCCAACGATAATGCAGGTTTGGAATGATTCGTAATATTTTTATAATTGTAACGAGTAACTAGCAGAACATAAAAAAATTATCGAAGTAAAAGTAAAAGTATGAGAAAAAAAAAACAATAGTCTAGTAGAGTACAGATACAGCCTTTTAGTACTTAAGTACAGTAGTGGAGTAGTTCTACTTCGTTACTATACATCTCTGCAAGTTTCCAGAAAAAATAATACCCAAGTACAGATACTCAAAAAGTGTACTTAAGTACAGTACTCTGTACTTCGTTACTGTCCACCTCTGAGTACAAGCAATGAAACGGATGTGTAATAATATTCTATAATGACGTGATTTGATTTGTTCAACTCTTTCTGTCTACAGACGACATTAAAACATGGATCCGGTTTTTCAGAATAACCAGTGAATTTACTGTTTTCACAGTCGTTGTTTATTCAGGTGAGTAAATCCTAATGTTTCACATCATGCTCATTATTCTGACATTAATAAAGCTTTATGAAATATGACTTGTTTTGATAACTTCAGTAGACTTGGCCAGAATTCAGCTATTAAATCTCACTCCACCCTCTCTTCTTCTAAAATCCCATCGTCCAACCCTGAATCCTCAAAGTGATTAAAATACAGATATTTTCTACTATCCCAGGATTTCTTTCTTTTTTGAGTTCTCAGAACATCTATTTCAGTGATATCTGTATTAACATGTCCTGCATATGCTGCTTTAGGACAACAGAAACTATGGGTTTGAAATGTGGAGTGTTTGAAAGATTGTTCATAATAATACAATTACAGCTTTTTATAGGTAATAATTCACTGCATGTTTTGTTGTTGCCTTCATGATCATGTGATGTTATGGCCTCATTTAAGTGTGTTTGTTCTCCACATATGTTTAGATATCTGCTGTTCTTGCTCAGGACATCATTTATCTTGTGTGACATTTTCATTTGTATCTATTCGTCTAGTTCTTTTTGCATATGGCTGGAGAAAGACTGCACATGATACAGACTGGGGACGTCGTGTATTTTCTGGACTATGCTTTGGAGGAGTTCTGCTGTCGTGTCTCACCCTGAGTGGAAGTAAGAGTTCCTGTATGATTTGATTCCTTACTTTAAAGCGGCAGGCTAAGTATAAGCACTGATTTATTAGGTTATTAAGTTCATTACCAATGGTTTGGTTCATATACATTTATTTTACGTTTATTCTATAATTGTCAATAATGAAAATCAAATACATAAGTGGCAAGTTTTCAACTTGTAGGCCTAACTGTGTGTCAATGTTTGTGTTTTAGTGGACCTCAGAAGGCTATGCAGTCAGGAGCGGCCAAGACGGGTTTCCTCAATCATACGAATTCTATGTGAGCACATTCTTATTGATTTACCCCAATATGAGTTATTAGAGTTGCAAAATACTATTAGCACAAAAAAAAAAATGCTGATCATGTGCTCTCAATACAGCATTTTATATATGAGTGTTGATAAAGAACAAAAATGCAAAGGTAGAAAAGAATAATCCAAAATTTAAAATCTGCACGATTATTGGTGCTCTACTACTCAAACGAACAACATACTGTAAATGTGCTCGAGCATTGCTATTGTGATCATTTCCAAGCAATAAGTTACATTTAACTAAGTAAAATTAAATGTACTTAATGATTGGACGTGTTATGTGTCTACTGTAAGAATTTCAAGTGTCATGAGAATAGAAATGTGACTGATTCTTTCATTCATGCATTCTAAAAAATGTTATGTTGGCTTTAATTAACTCTTTTATGTCAACGGGTCCCATGTTACTAGGTTATGTTGGATTTCTGTAATTTATTATTTATGTCATGGATTAACTTAAGTTAATTACATAAGATTAATCCAATGCTGTTTAGTTGAATAAGGTTAACAGTCTTAATTTTGTCCTAAACAATTAAGTTAATTAAGTTCAATGAGAATTTCTTCGTCAGTGTTGATTGGTCATTATTGAAGACACCTGATGTTAACAAGCAGAATCACTGACGGAGAAAATCTCTTTTTTTTAAGTCACCGTTATGGCGATCAGTGTTTGCTTTAGTTGGGCTCTTGACCCTTAAGTTATTAACTTTAGATTTAGTTTGGCTGTTGTATCTGAGTTATAACACTCGAACGAACAAAGAGAAAAGTTGATCAGGTGGTGTTGGTTATCTTTGACATAATCATAATTCAACCTGAATCACTGAACTCATTTAGAGTGTAATCTCTGACTTTAATGTATTTTGTTGATTCCATCATCACTGTTATTTTACAGAATAGGATCCAGAATAGTCTAAATAATCTAGAGGATTTCTTAAAAGTTGTTCTGATAAAACCAAATGTTTCTTTTGGGCACACACAGACATCAAGAATCAGTGTATGAATCTCAACAATGGTGACAAACAAAATATTCAATTAGGGAAAGGGAATTACTAAGACAATTCAGATCATAATTTATTCATTGCACAATGCATGATGGGATCCATGAATGAGTTTTATATGGTGGCACCCAGAATGCACTGCAACATGCTTCATTATTGTCACCATAGTTGAGATGCACAGACTTATTATTGATGTCAGTGTGCCTAAATAAAGTAATTTCAAAGACTTTTGATCAGAACAACTTTAAAGAAGTATTTTTGGATCATTTAATTATTTGCTGTAGAATCACTGTATTGTTGTAATCAACAATGGAGACATAACTCTCTAAATGAGATTTGTGATTCAAATCAAACTATGATTGTCAAAACATAACACACAACCTGTTCAAATTTTCTCTTTGTTCATCTGAGAGTTACAGCTCAGAAACAACAGCCAAACAAAATCTAAAGCTAATGATTCAAGGGGTCAAGAGCCCAACTAATGCAAACACTGATCTCCATAATGGTGACTTAAAGCCACACTATGCAGGATTTCAGTTTTTGTCAAACTGTGAACCCTAGAGTCGCTGTGTTTAGTACTGTGGAGTACTAAAAAAAAACTGCATAGTGCTGCTTTAAATTCCTTTTAGGATAATTGAACTTAATTAACTTAATTGTTTTGGGCAAAATTAAGACTTTTAACCTTATTAACTAAACAGAATTGGATTAATTGAAAAAATGGGACCTGTTGACATAAAAAAGTTAATTAAAGCCAACACAGCATTTTTTAGAGTGTGCTTTGCTCTCTTTTTTTAGCTCTTTGGTTGGAGATTTTTTTCTTGTCTTTTTTTCAATTGTTCCAGTTGTTCTCCTCATTTGCATCTCCCTCTCCAGGTAATGCCTAAATACTGATTCAAATATTCATATATAATTACATTTATTTGCAACATGTAGTTTTAAATTCCTCCTGTTTACATTGTTTTGTTTGTCTGTGTGTGTAAAAATCCAGTTGATTATAATTCAGCCAATTTCAGCTCATAGAACTGTGTGTGAAAGTAAATGCTGAATGAAGTTAATGAAGAGCTCCCCAAAAAACACTAGACTCTTATTTCAGTGATTTTACCATTTATGTTTCAGATCTTCTATCTTTGTTGCATTGTTGTTGTTTTTTTTGTTTTGTTTTTTCCAATGGGAAAATAATAGACTTTTTCTCTTATTTTAGCACTTTTTGTTGTACCATGGGTTGCAGCACTGCTGCTTCGCTGTATACCACTTTTACCTCGTCTACAAGCAAAATTCAAATGTAAGTACATGCTGATAAACATTATTGTATTTGTATAGATGTGAAAAGAGTAAAACTCAGAATAATATGCATGAATTTGATTTTGGATACTAAATGATAATACATTTCTTATATAAAAATATACGCTTAATTCATAATATTTGCAAAAAAAACAACATGATTTTAAGTCAGCATGAACTAATTATACTAACCCTATTTTTTTTCTTTTTTTCCTTTTTTTATGAAACGGCCGTCTAAAATAAACAACAACAAAAATCTGGGACTTGATTTCATCCACTGGTTTGTTGATATTGTGAGTGAGCGGTGTGTGTAACTGAATTGAGGCATATCTGATAGTGAGTGTCTTAAAGTGAATCCTCTCATGAGAAGATGAAGTTATGGCATTTCTCCTTAAGATTCCAATGTTAAAAACAAAAAAACTAAGAAACACACAGACAAATTGTCCACCATTCAATAACATTAATAAAGAACATAAATAGTGTCATAAATTTTGATTTCATGTCGACTCTTCTCAATGGATCCTCGTCAGATTTGAGTTCAGATCTTGTGAAAGTTTATGAATTCAGAAGGTGATGTTTTCATTCACAGTTCTCCAGAGAGGATGGATAACATTATTGTGGATGATAACAATACCACTCCTAGATATCATCCTTGTGATTTATTTTCTTCTAACCGTATTGGAAAGGGAGAAAGGTAGGTCAAATTACTCTATTTTATTAACACTTTACAATAAGGTTCATTAGTTAACATGAACTAGGAACAATTCTTCTTCAGCATTTATTCATTTGAGTTCATATGAATTTTAACATCTACTAATACATTATTAAAATCAAAGGTTGTAACATTAGTTAATGCACTATGAACTATAGCAATGAACAAATGAACTAAAATTAACAATGATGAATAAATACTGTAACAAATGTATTGCACAATGTTAGTTTACGTCAGTAAATATATTAGCTAATGTTTGATGAACCTTATTGAAAAGTGTTACCTTTATTTTATAGTCATTTTATTTGTTCATCCAGACTTTCTTAAAGTAGTTTTGTTAGTAGACTTGTGCTTTTATGCGAAGACAAATATTTAATGCAAGGACAAATAAAGGTTTACATTTATAATTCACTAAACAGTGTTTTGTAAGAGATGTGCTGATCAGAAATGCTTTTTTTTAATCATCAGATTACTTGGGATGGATCTGCGTCATTTTATTTCTGGAAGTCCTGAAGATGGTCGTGGTCTTTGAATACTGTGTGACAGGTACTATCCATCACTGACTTACAATACTAAGTGTCCTTTATTGCCCCACACTTTATTTATAAAAGAGCAGAAAAATATGCTGCTAAGAAGTAGAAATGACATTACTGTGATGTTTATGTTGTACTGTATATAAGCAAATTAGCAAATTAAAGCATTAAAATGTTTTAGGCTGTTTGAATGTAAAATGTATAAATAATTATTGACATTATTATACAGGAAATTAATTAATAAATTAAACTTATATAAAGCCGATAAATCCTTTAGAATTTGTGCTTACTAAACTGCACATTGTTTAAATTTCTCAATGAACACTTCATTGGTCACAACTGGTGCTTTTGTAACGAGACTGAACTGTGTTTCTGAAAGTAATCAGATTCCTTCATTTATTTATTTATTTGTTTGTTTGTTTGTTGTTGCAGCCTTATGCTAAATCACTTTAATTTGTCCCACAATCAACACTCCAAATATAATGAAAAAGCAAGAACCGTATTTGTGATTGAATTTTGAAAAATTATTAAGAAGAAAAAACTGATATCACATTGACACACAGGCATTAAAGAGCAGCTGTCAGGATTTACTGAAGACACGCGGTGAAACATTAGCACTGAAAAAGTTACGTTGACTGATTGATTGGTTGATTGATACATTAATTGATACATTGATTGATACATTGATTGATTGGTTGATTGATTGAGACATTGATTGATTGATACGTTGGTTGATTGGTTGATTGATTGATTGATTGATTGATTGATTGATTGATTGATTGATTGATTGATTGATTGATTGATCTCTTCTCATCCTTTTGGCTTTGAATCAGTTTTCAGTTTTGTTTTAACACGGGCAGAACATTCAGGAAACCAGAGACGACAACAAAAGACTGAGACGAACCAACAACGATCAAATACATGTAATTATACACTGATGAATCTTAATGAATCCTAATTAAAATTAAATAATCCTAATTAGCATAAATACAATAAAGTTTATTTAAAAATGGTATTGTATTTATGCTCTTTAATATTGCATTGATGAGAGCTCAGTTTAATTAATGCAACTATTTGATATTGTGTGTGTGTGTGTGTGTGTGTGCGTGTGTGTGTGTGTGTGTGTGTGTGTGTGTGTGTGTGTTCTAGTGGTCCTCTGTAATTTCATCATGTACATGTTTGGAGCAGTTGGTCTTGTGTTGTTGAACTCTGTTACACTGACAGCAGAACTGATCCTCAAAGCACGTAAGTACATAAACCAAAAATATTATATTATATTATACAAATCTTTTAACATTACTCAGTTTTATCTAATTACACATAAAAAACTACTAAAATCTGCTTCACTTGTTGCTTTCAGATGTCCAGTTCATCTTCCTTTCACTAATGTTATTCTATCATTTTAAAGGTAACGGTGAGCGCGTCTTGAAGGATCTGAGACTCATCGTCTTCCCTTCCGAATGTGTCTTTGCCTTGTATTGGCTGATTTTACTAATGCACGCTTACTGTAAGTATCTTTATTTATTATTTTATTATTGTTATTAGGGATTCAAGTGCCTAAATTTCCCATGATCATCATTCTCTCCTAAAGTGATCAGGCAGAAACTTTGATACTTTGAGGGATGGCGGTTCTCACAGCGGCAGCGTCACCAAGACTCGCTCCGATCGGCCTGATGGTGGCGCTACAGTCATCAAAAGTAGCCTACGTAATGGCTCATAACCCCAAATTATTCGTTCGCCACAGAATCAAGTGTATTATATATTTGACTCAAGCCTAATATGACAGTGAACAGGAGTGGGTCTGATGGGTCACTGGTTTATTTGCCAGTTTCTATAATTTGTAACAGATTCAAACCGTTATTGAAATGAAGGAGGTTCAGTGCTGGTAAAATGAGACTAACACTCACATACTCCTTACAGAGACTGGTTTACACTGTGATTCTGCGTTTCCCTTAATTATTAACATTTTAAACAACTCTCTCTCTCTCTAATGTCTCCTGTCACACAGGGAAGGATGTTACATCTAAGTAAGTTCATATTTTTATTCAATACAGCTCTTATATAGGTGTGATGTCCCTGTCAGTCCTTCCTTGTGTGTGTGTGTGTGTTGCGTCTGTATTGTCTGCAGGTTGTGGTGTGATTGGGAGCACCGGTGCGCAGGTTCTTCGTGCTCTTCAAAAGCTGTCTGGGTTTTTGTTGGTTGGTTGGCTTCTGCTCTGATTCGGCATGGCGGTTCTGGAGGTGTCTTGTCGATACGGATAGCTGTGAATAAGCTGTGGCTTATGTTAGCGGCAAGAGAAGTGACTCAGGAGAGCACTGGGTTTAGCCCTAATGAACTCGTTTTTGGGCATATCGTTCGTGGGCCGTTAGCGGTTGTGCGAGATGGATGGGTGCCTACTGAACCAGCGAAAAAGTGGACAGAATATGTGGATGGTTTTAAAAGACGACTTTTTGAAGCGGTGAAATGGTGATCCTGGAACCTGAAACGATTGTATGATCGTATTGGCCTTGTTGCCTATGGTTTCATCTCCGTTTAAAGCTAGGTGTGCCGGTCCTTACGTTATTTTACGACGAGAATCTGATGAAAATGATGTCATCAGTACTCCAGAGAGAAGAACTAAAACTCGGGTATGTTACGTGAATTTGCTAAAGTCTTATTATGTACGGGAAGGACGGACATTTCACGAAACCGAGTCCGTTGCTTTGTCCAGATCAGAGCTCATCAATGGATGGGTTGCCGTCGATCGATTATGAGGAGGCCGTTGAACCTGAAGACTGTGTTCTGTGTCCTCGGTTAAGTAATTCGGAAACTTTGAGAGATTTGTCAGCATTTCTGGAACATCTTCCTACTGAAAGGCGTTTTGTGTTGGCTAAGTTAATTCAGGAACATTCGTCCATGTTTTCTGATGTCCCTTCACAGACGCATGTAGTACAGCATGATATTGACATAGGTGATTCCCCTCTGATACGTCAGCGCTTTTATAGAGAGCCTAAGTCCCTCCCCTTCCGGTAGACCACCATAGGACCTTATTACGGAAAAGTATTGAATGGTAGTCAATGGCGAGAGACAACACATATTTTGATCTCGTTTGAATTGTGCCCTGAATTACACATATGATGTTTGTCAATTTAAAAGATGCATTTTAAAGTAAAGAAAGTCGCAGTTTGATGTGAAACCGTTGAGGTATAAGACTGTGAAAATATGTAATTACAAAGACTACAAACCCCAAAGGCGCACATTTTCTCCCAATGAATGAAGCTAACTTTACTGAGGCTAATGTCTGTCATTGTTTCTATAGTCTTACGTTATAATCGTAACGTTTCGCCGTCGTACCTGAGTGTTTTGTACTAGACTTCACACACACAAGCAGCGGATCTCGCTCGTTGTTTCACTTCCCGGGAGATGTAGTTCATAGAGCAATTTTCACATAAAACTAAATGTTACTCTTCTGTTTTATGACAAACTGCGACGTTTTTGACTTTCAGAATTATCTTTTAAATTGACAAACATCATATGTGTAATTCAGGGCACAGTTCAGACGGAATAAAAAGATAAGTTGTCTCTCGCCATTGACTACCATTCATATTTTTTTCCGAAATAAGGTCCCATGAGCCGGAAGCGGAGGGGCGGGACTTAGGCTCTCTATAGCGTACCGTGGGAGAAAAGGAAACAACTGGAGTCGGAGGTTGAGTATTTGATTGTTAATAATCTAGCCGTTCCATCACTCTCAAGTTGGTCATCTCCTTGTTTATTAGTAAAGAAAAAAGATGGGACATCTAGATTCTGTACAGATTATTAAAAATTAAATGCAATTACGAAGCCAGATTCGTTTCCGCTACCACTTAGAGAAGATTGCGTGAATTGGGTGGGTACAGCGAAATATATTAGCAAGTTTGACTTGTTAAAAGGATATTAGCTGGTCCCGTTGAGCGAACGTGATCGTGAAATCGCCTCTTTTATTACCCCAGATGGGGCATATTCCTATAATGTGATGAGTTTCAGACTGCGAAATGCTCCGGCCACATTTCAACGGTTAATGAATCAGGTGGTAGCTGGGCTTGAGGGGTGCGCAGTTTACTTGGACGATTTAGTCGTGTATAGTGATTTATGGGAGGAACATTTATTCCGATTTCAGGCTTTGTGCGATCGGTTGAAAGAGGCTCGGCTCACTGTAAACCCAGCGAAGTGTGAGTTCGTTCAGCCCACGGTGACGTATCTAGGCAAGGTCGTTGGGCATGGCATTGTTCGACCAGTTCATAGATATCTATATAAAGGCTAGATGTCTTAAGGCGGAGTTTCTATCAGTGTTGTAGTACTCGAGACTCGGACTCGTCTCGGACTCGGTCTCGAGACCATATTTTAATGGTCTTGGTCTTGTCATGGACTCGTGTGCATTTGGACTCGGAATTGACTCGTACTCGAACATTTTTTTTTTTTAGGACTCGGACTTATTCCCGAGTCCACTCGAGTTCAATTCAAAATATTTTTCATGATTAAATGTATGTTAATAAAATATTTCTTAAAAATTGATTGACACGCCCAGTGATTGGTGATTTTCTAGTGCGCAACTGCGCATGACAACTTGTAATAAAATTACTTTTAACACCACCCACTATGTGGCCTTTTTACCCTAAAATGATCATATTTTTTAAACTCTAAGTAAATTCAGTAAAAAAAAAAAAAAAAAGGATTTCTCTAAGTAAACAAAAGTAAATTAGGTAATCAACCCTCACTGGTCTCGGTCTTGACTCGGACTCGACCGTCTCTGGTCTCGGACTCGACTCTCTATGGACTCGGTCTTGACTCGGACTCGACTCTCTATGGTCTCGGTGTCGACTCGGACTCGAGTGAGGTGGTCTCGACTACAACACTGGTTTCTATCGTCATCACCGGCGGCCATCTTGTCACAGGCAAGCTGATGTAAGAGAAAATACTCAAATACTCTTATCTCGTTGAAATCTCGACGGATTTACAAACGGTTTGGTTTCTTACAAACGTTATTAACTGGATGATTATTTATTTATACACTTATTATTCATAAGTATGCAGTGTCATAACTACCTCTCTGACGTTTATAACAAACCAAACCGTTTGAAAATCGGTATAAATTAAGCAAGTTATGGTCATTTAAATAGTACATGTACCATTAACACAATGTTACGAGTGAGCGAGCTGCCTGTGACAAGATGGCCGCCAGGTGCAGACGTCGATCTCCATTGGCCAGCAGCGTGGACGAGATATCTAGCCTTTATATACATATCTATGGACTAGTAGATGCAACAATTGAGGCCATCAGTAAGTATCCTCCACCCTGTACGAAGCGTGAGTTGATGTGTTTCTTAGGGATGGTGGGTGATTAATTGTGATCATAATCCCCTTACGTTTTTGACGACCCTTCAAGATCCTAATCAGAGATTGATGCGCTGGTCATTATTCGTACAACCTTATAACTTGGAGATTCGCCATATAAAGGGAACTGAAAATGTTTTGGCGGACGCATTGTCCCGGGCACCTGTGTCTTGAGAGTTAATGTATTGTCTTTATAGACCCTTTTACAGTTGGTAAACATGGTGACGTTTTTTTGTGGGCGGAGCTTAGGTGGAGGCAGAAAGATCCATCTGGCCGCTTCACTAACGCTAGTTAGCAAGGATTGTTAGCTTGTTTTTTTTAACAATGACTGGAGAAAATCCGATATTATCTTAATGTGTAAGGTCACTCAGTGTCCAGGTCCGCGATTGTTATTTCCAAAAGTTATTTTTAACGGACGGAACCAGATTGGCCGACCCGTAGCCGCCTACACGCTCACTCAATGCATGGGCAATCTGACAGGATTAACGTTACGTTACCTCGGTTGAGTGGCCTAACTTCTACACCTACCTAATAGAGAAACCGATCGTAAAGAGAAACTGAGGGCTTATAAATCTTTAGATGCCTATATGGTCCTGTACAAGACTTGTGTGTACGATCCGCAGTTCTGCCGAGTCAGCGCCGAGACCACGACAATGTAAAGAGTGACATTACAGTGCGATTTTAATGATGTGAATATTTTCTAGAAATAAAAGTTTATTAATTTTTTCATGAATTCTTGCACCAAACAACACAACAAGATGACATTTAATAATAGTAACAATTATTTAAGCTCCTTATTATGTAGCCGAATCTGTGCTGGTTTGTATTGGCCGCCTCCAGTTTTCACTTTATTTTGCCTCCAGCTAGCACCGTGACGCAACTGTGACATCGGCGCAAAAGGGGTCTATTGTGTTCTTTTCTAGGTTCCAGGTCGAGAAATAGTGAGTGTACGGTAGCGAAGGACATGTGCTCTGATACAGGGTCAGAGTGACCTCGATATGCTTGGATACATGGAGCTTCCTGTGGGGTTTACCCTGTAATTACAGAGGGTTTTTTTATGGGGGAAGGTGTGATGTCCCTGTCAGTCCTTCCTTGTGTGTATGTGTGTTGCGTCTGTATTGTCTGCAGGTTGCACATAATTCAAAGAATAATGTGTAATAAAGTGCCGTTTGCATCAATGTAAATGTATTCGTTCTCTCCTTATTTGTGGTGATTCTTTGGAATCACAACAAAGGCCTATGTATGTGCATTCAACTGCATATATCAATGTTAAATCTGTAATTGTGTTTTCTAAATCAGATTTACACACAATCGAAAGAACACACATCAAAGACACAGCCGTCAGCTCAGGGTAATGCAATAATTATGTGTGAAATCTGCAAGGTTTGACATCTTCTCAGAGTTCAGGTGTGTAGTTGCTGAATAACAATATCTTGTTTTAAACACAGGACTCAGCAGAGACTCATGAAATGGAGAATCTGTCCGCACCTGATTCTGCTCTTTCACAGACACAGTGATTGAGAATCGGACTCTTCCACATTTCTCGTGCGACTGACTTCCCTCTCCGACTGTAAAAGAGAAGTTCGTCTGGGGTAAAAACCAACTCAGTTTGACTGAAGACTTCGAAATGTGTTGTTTTCTGTTGCACTGTAGGACAGTTTTATACTGGTTGTTGAATCATTTCAAGAGTAAACCATGGCAGTATTAAAAATTATGCTTCTTATTAACAAAATGTTTTTGTTTTGTTTTTTCAGATTTCGGTACAGCGATTTTGTGAATGTATTTTGTTCTAAACAATGTGAGTATTTAGTTGAAGGATAAGTTCGCTATTTTACATTTAAAGCCCTGTTTCAAGATCGTTTCTGATGAAATAGAGCGGCTAAGATTATAATTTGGACACATGCTGCTGTCCTGAGACATTTCGCTTTCTGTGTTAGAAACTACTGATTTTTTCCTTAACGGAGTTTCATATGTTTTGTAAATGTTTATGTGGTTATTGCACCAGTATTAGACATCAGCTTTTATGGACAGGCTGTTTTTACTTTCAAATCAAAATGGATCTGCTTATGTTTGTCTTTTTATTTTGATATTGTCTCAGGGTACTGTATTCAGCTATACACTGAAGTTGATAAATTGGATTTGCCAAATACATTTATGTATTACAAATCATTTTGTAAAGTGTCTGAATTTAGTCTATGTGTGTGTGTGTGTGTGTGTGCCATACGATAATAAATGTTCAGAGAATGCTTTCTATTGAAGTCTTCAAGCTCATCATTTTTTGAAAAAAAAAAAATCTGCTTAAAGTGTTCAGTCGTCCCATGCTCATCTAGAAGATTGTCATTTAGTTTTATCTAATTGATCTGTTGTCATCTAACAATAATATACAATGAAGATTAATTAACCTCAATCAATAATATGAGCCCTAGTGGAAAAATATGAATAAACCTACATCACCTCTGCTCTCTTTCGTGAAACTGGTTCATTTAAAAGTTGTTGGTAAGTTCTTCACATGCTGAAAAGTATTTTCCTAAATTTACAATAGCAATGCAATTGGGTAGGTAAATCTATAATTAAAGTAACATTTCAGACCATATGATTGGTCAGCACACAGACATCATCACTTTACGTAATATTCATAAGACAAGATAGTTGCATTATCAACACATCTTAACAACAAAAAAAATCTCTCTGGGAAATAAGGAAAGGAAACACATGTTTTTATTTCCATCAAGATGTGCATTTTTGGTAAAGATCTTGTATTGACGATGCAATTAGAGTCCAGCACTCTCAATGACTTTCAATGAGTTTAAGATCCGGACTCATGAGGAGCCGATTTAGTGTGAAAATAATTCTTCATGCTCCTCACAACCCTTCTTTCACAGTCTGAGCCTGATGAATCTTGATATTGTTCTTCTGGAATATGATGATGTCTAATACATGGCAATTAGGGTTAGAAGACCTGTTGGCAAACATGTAACATGATAATAATCGATACCCCCGGGGTTCACAGACTACTCTTAAGATAGTCTCGCACTAAAATGCATGTTTGAGCTGTTTTAACTGACAGCAACTTGCACTGACATACTTAAAATATGTCAGTGCCATTGTTCGGTGATGCACACCAGTAGCCTGTGTGTTTTTCTAAGGCACATTTAAAGCTACTTAAATGTCCAAATTAAATTTGGGCCTAATCCTGGCTTAATCTATTGGTGCTTTTCCCCAGCTCGACTTGACTCTGCTCGGCTCGCCTTTCTTTGGTTTTCCACAGTGTAAAAGTTGTACCTGTTTCTGCTTTCAGAGATGGGCAGTATTTAAATTACAAAATGCTGAAAAGTAATTAAATACGTATTTCACATACATGTAAATTGTATTTTCCTTAACAAAAATAAATCAAATGTTATGTGCATCTCGTCAGTAAAACCGGTTCCTTGATTAGTAGTAAATCACCTTCACCTGCTTTCAGTTGAAAGATATGATGCAGATATGAGTGTTAAATTAACACTCAAGAGTGTTAAAGTTAATGAGATAAAGTGATTAATTTAGTGATGATTGAGCATTATTGAAGACACCTGATGTTAACAAGCAGAATCACTGAAGGACAAAATCACAAATTATGGCGATCAGTGTTTGCTTTAGTTGGGCTCTTAACCCTTTCACTTTCACTTTAAATTTAGTTTATCTGCTGTTATTGATTTGTATATATACAAATCTCACAATGCCTCGCGAAAGCGAAAGTTAAGACGAGGCATTGTGTGAAAGACTGCAGGCAAAAACTCTTGTTCATGATAATTATGATTTTATTATAGCTCCTTTTTTGTGTAAACCATGTACGTTAAGTGTATTGTTGTAGCAATACTCCTGGTAGTCGCTGATGGTACGTATTTTCACTTCACGTTGAAACGCGGAAATAGTCTTCGAGTTTTTCTTTCTCATTTATTAAAGCGATCAGTTTCTCTGTTATTTCTCTATAGGCTTCACTGTGCGAGGTCCATCTGCTCCTCTGGTTGCTCCTCTGGGATCTTCACTGGTTTTGCCTTGTTTTGTTGATAAACCTTTACCAGTGAAGGGTCTGGAGGTGGAGTGGAGAAGAACAGACTCAGAGACTCTGGTTCATCTGTTTCTAGAAGGTGAGAGTCGACCAGAGGTCCAGCAGCAGGATTATCAGGACAGAGCTCATTTCTTTACTGATCAGATTCAACATGGAAACTTCTCCCTCCGTCTGGACAATCTGACAGCTGAAGATGAGGGAAATTACACATGTAAAGTTTACAGTCAGCAGGATTCAGGAGAGACTGAGGTTCAAATAAAAGATGTTGGTGAGTGAAAGCCACTTCAATTCTGTTGAAAAGTTCAATCAAATGCCTTTTTTCTTTGTGGTATTTTATGTGTATGTTAAACCATTATTCTTTCAGAGCGTCTGCTGGTATCAGGATCGAGTCGCTCCATGTCTGCATATGATGGTGAGGACGTCACTCTGAACTGCTCTATCGACTCTCACATCAAACCTGAACACATTGAAGAGGTTTCATGGAGTAAAACAGATGAAGATGAAGATATTCCGGTTCTGCTCTTCCTGAACAATGAGACTTTTCCACAAGATGATCAATACAGAGACAGAGTTGAGTTCTTCACTGATGAAATCCCCAAAGGAAACTTCTCTCTCAGACTGAAGAGTGTCAGAATTGAGGACAAAGGAGTTTACATCTGTCAAGTGTTTGCTGGAGTACTTTCAGCCAATACAACTGTTTTACTGGAGAGACTGGGTGAGTCGACAAAACATGGCAAAATAAATAATGCAGTCTGTTAACACTAGCCAACCTTCCTCAGAGGCTATTGTGTAAATAAGCTATTTACACGAAAAGTATCTACCTTTTTACACACTTGGGGCCAGATTTAATTTTAACAGGGTAAATTAGTGTGAGATAGCATTAGCAATGCCATAAAACTGTCAATTTGTGTGTAAAGTTCTGTGGCATTCATAGTAAAACTAGGCATGCATGGCAAACTCCATATCTTGGTTATTTTGGGGCGGAGCCGAGGTGGAGATGCACACAGAATTTCCCACTGATTAGGATTTCTAAAGGGGATTTTGAGCTGGTCATGTCATACATACGCTTTTACAAATTGGAAAACTTTTCATCTATAATATTATTTTCAGAGAAGAGTGAAAATGTTTTCATTCATTTGTGCCAAATGTATCTTTTATTGTTTTAAACAAAACTAAATGGCTGCTTAATAAATTATAAATTAAGTAGGACACAGGAAATCTTTCTAAAAAATGTTTTTTTTATAAATTTATCTAAATATAAAAAAATCTTAAACTCAAACTTGACATTTGAAGACTATTTTGAAGTTACTGTAATCTGCCTTTATATTGTCTGCAAAAAGTGAGAAATCACACCAAGACAAATTACTGTAACTTCCACATCAACATGACATCATGACTTTTGCGCAAACATATACGCCAATTTCGAGTCAAGTGGCGTGTTATCTCGACGCATTTTGAGCTATCCGCGACGGTGCATCCACGTGTATGCGTGTATGTCTACCCCATTAACATCCGTGTCATTCCACGTGTCTGTACACGCCATCAAATGTCTGTCTGCACGAAAGTGTCCACATTATCAATATTTGGATGCTGAACAACATTTACAAAATCATTGTAGTAACAGCAAATGTATTAAAACTTGCTGTAACAGAACGGCCAAATTCTGACAGTAAATATACCTATATAAAATATACCTAAAACTGTAATATACCTTAGAAAACAAAGCATTCTGGGTAATTTTATTTTCAACTAAGCCATGAATATACTGTGAATCAACAGCGCTCAAAGTCGACTCTCACAGTCACTATTCACTACATTAGTTCACAATATAGTCCACTTAGAATGAATGAAAAAAGGTGAGTGAAGACACGATGAACACCTGCTGTTAACAAGCAGAATCACTGAAGGACATGTACAGAAAAAAGAGAAACACAGAGGGTGCTTCTCAATATCCCTCCTCGTCTCCTCGCCCCTCCATCCTCCCTCCTATGACCCGGAAACCGATCAAGCTCAGCCATCTTGAAGGACATCTCAATGGGCTCTATGCACGGCGTTATTTCCGGTGAAGCATTAGGGATGCTCGATAACTTCCGCCGATCATATAGTCCAATGCAATACCGAGAATTTATATTGAATTTTATACTCCATCCCAGATAGCACTGAACGTCTTGCCGACGTTGGCAATTGGAGGGCACCAGCGGCAAAGTATCGGGAGGGGATTTTCCCCTGCACAACAAAAAACTTTGGTGGGTAAACCATCGGCGGGCCGCGGGATGAATAGCCACTTTCATGCACAACTCCGGAGATCGGTGGAGGAACCGTGATGAACCATTTTGCCGATCCCGCTTCTATTTTTTTAAATAAATAATATCTGCGCAACCGTTGGTCCACATCAAGACCTTCACGCGCGTGCACACGTTTTTATGACGGTGCGCTTTGCGCGTGAGTGATCTCAGCATCGTCTACACAGCCTACAGCTAAGTCTACAGCAACGGACTCTGTGAGTATGTTTATCCTTTTCAAACACACCGTTTTCAGGCCAGTAAGTGTTTATTTTGTTTTATGTACTTATTTTTTCATTGAAAAATATAATTTTGTTAGAAAACGTCGAGTTTTCTGAGAAATGTTTACGACCCTTACAAAAATAACCTACAGGAATCCTGCAGGAATATTATGCAGGTTTCCTACAGGATTTTCAGCTCATTTTCCTGAAGGAATACCTGCAGGAATTTTATGAAGGAAAACACACAGGAATTATATCCTGCAGGAATTATATCCTGCAGGATTTAAAATATAATTTTCAAACTTCCTGTAGGACTGTTGTGCAGGACATGCAATTATGCAGGACTTTCCAAGTTGTCTTCTTCTGGAATCACGCAGGGGAAATAACTTCACAACAAACAATGTATTATCACAAATTTTTTATTTTATTTATTTTACTGTCAACGCAGAGAGAAGCGGAGTCCAATTCACATGCATGCAGCCAAATGTTGCTCTAGTTGAAGCCTCTAAACTGGTTTCCTGAAAAAAAACAGGGGGGGGGGGATTAAAACGTGTGTGTGTGTGTGTGTGTGTGTGTGTGTGTGTGTGTGAGAGAGAGAGAGAGAGAGAGAGAGAGAGAGAGAGAGAGAGAGAGAGAGAGAGAGAGAGAGAGAGAAGAGAGAGAGAGAGAGTGTGTGTGTGTGTGTGTGTGTGACAAATTATTACCTTACTCGTAACTTGTGCTCATCATTTAACTTCTCTCTCAGTGCTGCCCTGATGAATTTTTTCGGAACATCCGGAAACTTTTTCTGTACTGTGTCTGTAAATGCAATTGTAATTGTGAAAACATGATAATAATTTTGCATTTTAACTGCAACATCATGTTTGTGTAAAGAAAAAGAGAAGGTCATGTTACTTACCCAGGATCATCACAACTTTGTCCTGGTCAAGAGCTGGCTTTGGTATAGTGTCTTTGTTGGCATTGCCAGCTCTTCCTGACAGCCCATGTGTGGCCAACACGTCTCTCCCGAACACTGCCACCGCCAGATCTTTAACCATGGCAGAACATGATGTGCCACCCCGTCCACAACTTGTCAGGACATTTTCACTAATACCTAGCCCATGTGTCTGTCAAGAAAAAAAGTTAGGGACACTATCTAAAAGCATGCAACATTAACTACACATACTGTGCAAAAGTATGAGGCTTGTTCGATTCTTCTACAAAAAAAATGCTATATTTTGCTTTAGTGTGGCAGCTGTTTCATAGACAAGGGGATAATCATACACAAAATTATCAAGTTTGTATTAAGTTACAAAAGTTAAATGACACATGAAGAAGTTAACATGCTTCTACAACTTCTGCACAACACTACATGAATATAGCCTATATAAACAAACAAATATATTTTTATTCACCTTTTCAGGCAGATTCTTCTCGCTTGAACCATGTGGTTGTGGTTGTTGACACACAGTAAGAGGGGTCCGGGTACCCTTGAGCATTGGAAGAATTTCTTAAAAAAAAAGAAAAGAAAAAAGATTACAGACAACCACACTGACAGATAAATTGATAGATATATCAACAGAAATACAGACATATGAAAAAATACCTTGTTGCAGAGATATATTGAGTGCTCTTAGATTTTCATTTTCTTTTTTTAATTGGAGAATTTCTTTCTCAAGTTGAGTTTCTCGGCTTGACGACTCTCCAACTTGACTATCCATGCTGTTTATTTCCTGCATTAAAATACTATTCTTTCTGCGGATGACCTAAAGATGGACACACAATATTAATATTTGTGATTTTCAAAAAAAGCATAATGACAAAACTAAGTATTTAAAAGATGTATTACTTGATGTTTGACCAGAGGCTCTTGATCAGATGATGAGTGAGATGGGGACTGAGTTGGAGTGTAAGTTTTCTTTTTCTTTGCCACTCTTTTTGCATCATTTTGCAAACATGGCTGACTTTTTCTTTTCCCCTCTAGCCGGAACATCCTCCTCCTGAGGGTTTCTTTGCTCTCTAAAGGGACAAAATACTCAAGTAGGAAACACATATCTTCTATATTATGACTGAGTCTTGTTTACTGAACTTTTACCATCAATATCTATAACTGTGGCTGGGGAACTTTCCTCTTCATAAACCACATCCACAACATCTCCAGGTTCAAACTTTTTTTTCAGTATGTCCTTTCTAGGGACAATATCATAGGTGGGAGGCTCCTCTCTCCATTCCACCAGAACCCATGTTTTGTTCATTTTCTAAATAAATAAATAAATAAATAAATAAATAAATATAGTTACATAGGCCTACATATTTACTTCCATATTTAACATACATACATTTATACATTAATAAAATATATATTAATCCAAAGGTGTACAAAAGTCTAAAGGCTCATCATTCACATTCATCGTGCCTTCAGCTGATTGTCTCCATGGCAACAATGTACCTTTAACGGCAAGCCAGCGACTCTCACGGTCTCGTCCGGTGCAGATTATTTACTTCTTTTCTGGTAACCAAAAGGTACAATATCAATTATTACCGATTAAATACAAAACAAAGTAATGTGATATGTTAAGAACAGATAAAGATATTTTTTTATAGTAATTTATTAAAAAATATTTTGATAGGCGGCCTAACGTTATAAGCCTATAATGTATCAAAGCAACAACAAAAAGAAAAAAACGAAGAAAAAAACCCGTTTTCATACGTTTTAGTGTTACAAATACACATTAATTTAGAAATGTATAGCACAACAGTAATTTTAAGCATTATAACGATACAATTATATAATAAAAAAGGCGGACTTACCTTCTCAAGACAAAGTGACAGTTGGATGATGAATCGGCTAGGCCTACGTGATTGTATCCATGACAACAATGTTACTCTCACGGTCTCGTCCGGTGTTTTCAATGAAACACGTCACCTCAGTGAATTGATCGATTCGAATCTCTAGAAAGATTCATTTACCGGTTCTTCTTGTTACGAGCGTATTTTTCAGGGTGAAAGACAGATTCTTTAACACAAGTCTTTCGAGACAAAACTTTTATTTTATTTTAAAATTAGCCTTGTAAAAAACATCTGCAATGTCCCTAATTGTATAGGCTATTCGTTATTGTAGTCATTTTTAGAAAATTCTCTCATATTACAATTTGGTTTAACCTATAAGGATAATACAAAAAAAATCTTTATAATATTTACAAAGAAATAACACTAACTTGTTTCTTTTTGAAGGATGTAAATGGAGTATAAAGTGTACTTAAATGAAGAGGCACCTGTTCCAGCAGCTACAAAAAGGCGATGGACACAGAATATAATAGGTTGCTAAATTCAGAATAATATGCAAATTACAGTAATTTAGGCAATTGTTTTCTTATTATAGAATTACATATTGATATTAATTAAATAAGCAAGAAATCTGCTTTTTCTTCTTCTTCAGGCGTAGTACGTACATGACATTCCTAATTAGAATGAGCTCTATTACAACAGAAACATGCAGGAACATCCAACACAGTGAATTTATTTATTTATTTATTTATTTAAATCAAGAGAAAAATCCTGCAGGATTTTATAATTCCTGCAGATTTTTTATAAAATCCTGCAGGATTTTAAACTTCCTGCAGGACAGCAGTGCAACAAGAGAAAAATCCTGCAGGATTTTATAATTCCTGCAGATTTTTTATAAAATCCTGCAGGATTTTAAACTTCCTGCAGGACAGCAGTGCAACACAAGAGAAAAATCCTGCATGATTTTATAATTCCTGCAGGATTCCTGTAGAAAAAATGAAAATCCTGCAGGATTCCTGTAGGTTATTTTTGTAAGGGGATACGGATGACAGAGATTGGCGGCGGAGGATCAACAGTTATTTTCTAACTGTTGACTTTAGTAATTATTAACTGACTGTTTTATGTTCTCGCATTAAATATTTTCAATTAGTTATTTTTGACAGTAGCCTATGTATTTTTAGACATGAGGGGAACTCGTTTTTCGTCAGTCTGAGGATAACCTAAAACAACCAGGCTAAACTAACGGTCATAAAACTATGGACTGACTTTTTTCCAAACAATCATACATCTGTCCATTTATAATATTAACCCCTTACACTCAAGGGATTTTTAATTATTTTGTTTAAGTGACATATGCTTAAAATTAAAGCAGCTCTTTTGTTGTGCGTTTACCGTGAAAAGTAGACCTGTCAATCAAAGACCTAGTTTAGTACAAGCGCGCATGCCACTAGACAGTCATACAAAGAACTGTTATAGTAAAGTGATAGTAAGTGAAGACACACAGCTATTCATAAAAATAGAGCCTTAACCTTTGTTAAACAAAATCTATGCTCTATGCACGGCGTTATTTCCGGTGAAGGATTAAGGATGCTCGATAATTTCCGCCGATCATAGAGTCCAATGCAATACCGAGAATTTATATTGAATTTTATACTCCATGGTTATACTAATGAAACGTTAGTCACAAAAACAGATACAACAGACACCCCTCGTTGTGTTTATGCTTCTTTTTAAAATTATATTAAATAAACATAACTATATATAAAATCTAAACGTATGTATGTTTCGTTTCAAAGACGGGAGGACAGTAAATATTGAAGACTCTGCCATAAACCCGTTTTCTCCAGTTTTCCTCCGCTTTAATCTACACAACCGGAAATGGACGAGCATCCTTACGTCAAATGCGGAACTTATGCGTGCATATAGCCCATTCTCTAATTGCACCGTGAGGAGTCGAGGATCGAGGAGTGAGGAGGCTTCCTGAGGAGTCATAAGTGAGGATACACAGGTGCATCCTACGCGGAACTGTTATATTGACTAAACGTGACGCACGTGCAAATTCTCCTCCCCCTTCACATCGGTCACTCATCATTTTAATTTATACTTTACCATTGCAGTTTATATAAACCACACATCTCAGATATTTCAACAGTATAGCCTATCTTTATTATTATTTATTATGAATTTATTAAATAACTTCAACATCATAAGGGCAGATCCTTTTAGCGCTGCTGATCGACACTGTGGAGTGACGCTCGAGCCTCGAGTGATCAAGTATTCCAATGGATATAAAAAAGCTTTTATTCGATTCCTCTGTCCTCCTTTCCTTTCCTCGCTTCCTTCCCTCGCGTCCTACAGGGGGTGGAGCTGAGACGCAAGGAAAGGAAAGGAAACGAGGATGCACAAATAAGAAATGAGAAGCACCCAAGAACTACAACTGACTTCCAGCTAGGGCTGGGTGATTAATCAAAAAATAATCGAAAACCGAAATTCAGTCCCTATAACCGACGTAATTTTACCATTGTAAGAAAAAAATGAAGTGGTCGAAGATCTCAAAAATGAAGTTTATTTACAGCTTAGCAGTGGCAAGGCACACGAAGCACCTTGGGCTCACCGGCGAATGAACCCCGAACTCATCCCAGCGCAAACATTTTATACAGTATTACATCTGTTTTCCCCTCAGCGTGTAAATGAAGCTTTCTCTTAAATGTAAATCAAGACAAACAGATTCGTCTTCTCTATCAGCGTGGAGCTGAAACTCTGTCTTTAAATGTAAATTGAAGAGAACGAGACAAGTGGTGCCTCCGTGTCTATGTCTTTGTTATTCCAAACTCTGTCTTTAAATGTAAATCGAACGATACACGTGTTAGAGTGATACGGTCAAATGTTTAAAGGTGATATTATCTCTCAGAAACTCCCTAATCAAGATGGTTCTTGAATACCCACTGTCTTTCCCACTCTATAGGTGATAAACGTGACTCTGTGATACGTTTAAGATTGTAAGGAATTGATTCTATGATAAATAAGCTCTTTTAAGTGAAGGAACATTTCAATATAATCTATATTAGAGTGGAAGTTTGATCGGAGCAGACTGTAATTTCTTACCCATGTAGGTTATATTGGTTTATGAATCCTATTAATTTTTCCGTGCACTGTGTGTTAATTTACTTTCACCTTAAAACATAATTACCGTGTGTGTAGTCACGTAACTCCGCCCAGTCCAGTCAGCAACACTACTAGGGACTTTAAAGGGTTAGTTCACCCAAAAATGAAAATTAAGTCATTAATTACTCACCCCCATGCTGTATCAACCCCGTAAGACCTTCGTTCATCTTCGGAGCACAAATGAAGATATTTTTGATTAAATTTGAGAGCTGTATAACTACCACATTGGCTCCTAAGGGACTGGCTCTTGACGGCCCAAAAAGTCAATGAAGAACATGTTTAAATATTCCATGTGACTACCGTGGCTCAACTATATGTTTATCAAGCGACGAGAATACTTTTTGTGCGAAAAAACAAACAAAAAATAACGACTTTATTCGACTATTCCTTTTCTTCCTTGTTGGCCTGAAACGAGACTTCCTTAGATTTCC
>NW_024121330.1:0-146518 GCF_016745375.1 Pimephales promelas
GTCTCGCATTTAAGATTTAACATTACTGTACTATTGGCTGTATTTTGTGAATAAAATATCCCATGTGTCCTGTATCATAGCTGCATGTATGACCTTTGCAGCAAAAAACCCCGCGTGAAAATCAGTTCGGTATTCAGTGAGATATGATTCATTTAATGCACTGACAGCTCATATCACCTGCCAAAGAGATTACACTGAGCCGAGCGGATGACCGGTTTAAGATGGTGGCCCCACGGATTGTTTGTGCCAATAGGCAGTAGCGGTCGATAGGGCGTCTATCTATATGATGTCATGCCGAAACCCAGGAAGGAGGAGGCAGAACCGGAGGACAATCAAATAAAACTTTATTTAAATGAAATAAACAAACAAAACACCATAGAGATTGAAATTTAAGGCATACCAAATGAACTTTGCATTACCAAAAAACATATTTAAATCAAAGAAATTCTGAAAAAATTATTTTATTTAAATGAAATCAGTCTTCAGAAAAATGATTACAGTTATCACAGAATTATGTTCAAAAAGTACTAACACTACACAGTGAAATCAATTCAACAAGTTTTATGTTGAAATCCACCAAATAACAAAAATGAAATTGCTAATGAAATTAGCATCAATATGCAGTTTTTGTTTACATAAACATTAAAATAATACCATTAAAATGGCCAGATTTTAAAAGAGTATCTTGCAAAATGTTATCTACTAACATGTACAAGTTCAAATTAAGTTGACAAAAAAGGCTTTATAAAAAGATAAACCTCACATATCATTTAAATCATTTTTTACAAGAATGAGTCAAAAATAACAAATTACTGACATTTACAATGCACATTAGTTTATCTTTTATTTTATCTCTGCGTCTGTCTTTGCTATGCAACCATTCACTGACAAAGTTATTAGCTACACTGTGTTAGTAGCTAATGGATTTCCACTACTGAAAAACGCTTGCTGTAGCTCTGCTACAAGATTGATTAACGAAGAAGAGAAAATCACCCGCAGTCTTTGGGTGCACACATAGACAGTAAAAGAAATGGACACAGCGACCCCATAGACTTCAACAGAGAAAAGTGAAGCCCATTAGAAGCATCTCTTCCTGATGGCTGAGCGACTGCTCACACTGAGCTGGACGACGGAGATGTGACGTGAGCGACCGGTCTGACCTTCTAGTAGCTGTGCCAAAACAAATCTGAACTGAAATCTGAAACAAATCTGTTGTTGAAATATTTCATCTCGTTGCTTTTATGAACTCTCTATCTTTGGGCTTCTGCCTTGACTTTATGCCTCCATGTCCCCCAGATTGCCTCATAGACAGTAAAAGATTGCCTTCTCCTCCTGTCTATACGGTAATTTCTCTACTGTGTGACAGAGACTCGCTTGTTATGACGCAATCCTTAGCCTATTTTTACAAAAACGGCTTCTACAGGGCCATAACGTAAGATACAAGGTAATGGAGCCTTTTATACATTGTCTTGTTTCTTTAAAAATAAATAGGCTAATGGAAAAATGAAGTCTTTAAACGCCTCAGATGTAAAGTTATTCACTGTCAAAGTGACGCCAAAATGAATGGGAGTCAATGGGATGCTAACAGCAGAAGTTCTGCTACAATGGCGGCTCCCGCGAGGCTTCGACTTCCGGCTGATGGATTACACACTTCAGTGCACCCCATACTTCATGTTGACTGAGCTTTTAATGTTGTAACAGAAAGGGTGAAGCTGATTGGTTGGTTCTTGTCACATGACCTGCAGTGCGTTTGCGGCATTCTGAAAGTATATATTTTCTCATCTCGCTGCGCCTGAAAAAACGTGTGTCGCGTCAATTATGAGTGCGCTAGCCGTGCGCAGTGTTGTGCAAGTTACTTCCAAACTGTAATACATTAGGTATTACTTGTTACTGTTATTTAAAAGTAATTCATTACCTTACAATATTACTGTCCCAGAATTGTAATGCGTTACATTACTCATGTATTACTTTTGAGTTACTTTCACCAAAATAACTAAGTAGAACTTAACTTTTGGGCTGTAACGATATGCAATATGAAACCGAAATCGCGATTGGCCACACAACTCAGATCCACGAACCTACAGAATCGCGACACACCTCTTCCAACCCCAGCGTTATTCTCCTTACCATCCATATCCAATGCTGCCTTATCTTTAAATTAGGCTATTAGTATTATTTGAAGTTAACATTATAAAATACGTAGACCTAGAAGTTGAGGATAAATTATTTAAAATTGGGGAAGTCCAGCATTATGGACATGATGACATTTGCAGTCAAAACTTGAAATAAAAATTCTCGGAAAATACATGTATTGAAACGTATATAGGCTACTTCCTTAAAGGACTCCAGACATTAGACAAATATCAGTCTATGTTTTATTTTTAATATTAGGGAAAAGACACACATTCATGCGTGACAAAAAAAATAGGAGGCAAAATCGATTTTTTTGTAATTCTGTTAATTACACTGCGCAAATCGGATGAGGAAGGGTTGGCTCTCCAGTCTCCATAGAACTTAAAATATTCATTTTATTTTAGTTTTCGTGTTCGCATTTATGAGGAAAAAACAATGTTACAGACGCGACCGCTCTGAACTAGCACTAAAAGACTGCTTTAAAACTTTCACATAGTCTGTTGCCTTTAAGAAGTAAAAGCAGACAATACACTGTAATACAACTGTAATACAAGCCTCACTGAACATGTAACGAGTAAAATATTACTGAAAATTGATTAGTAATGCCTTACACTACTGCGTTACATCAAAACGTAATATGTTACTGTAATGTATTACTTTTGTAATGCGTTACTCCCAACACTGGCCGTGCGCCTACATTAGAACTAACTTGAGCGCGTAAAAGCCGCGATATGGTAACGCCCCCTCGGTGAGCTTCCTCCAATCAGACACGAGCTCCTGGCCGCTCGCGAGTGACGTGTTGGAGACCCCTGCTCTAAAGCTCCGCTCTGTAGGCTACGACTCAATGCTTTTTTGCTACTTTGTGATAATTTTCTGGGGCCAGCACTTCTGGAAATGAACGAGGGTAAAAGACCTGACTTAATTAAATTGACTTAATTAATTCTTTTTAGACTTGACTTAATTAAATTTAAAGTTTAAAGCCTTAAATTTAAAATTCATAATTTTATACTTTTTAAGACCCCGCAGGAACCCTGCAAAGAAGAGAGGGCAAGTTTTTATACATTTGATAGAAGAGAAAACACCCATCACTCATAAAGCATATTTTAAAAGCTTCATTATAAAATGTATATTTATTTGCAACAATCATATTATTGTAAAATTGTTAATGTAGGAAAAGCTAATGGGCTGCTGGATGCTATACTGCGTTGTCATGGTAACATTCCAAGTGAAGATAATGAGGAAAGTACATTGTGTTTGTCTTCATCAAGTCAAAACAGCTTCATTGTGACAAAAGCCTTGATGCCCTTAAAGTCTCCATTTCAAGGACTATCAGAGTAAGAAGGGCATAAGGACGCTCACCTCACTAAAACTGTGAACTCAGTGTCTTGATTTAAACTGTAGAAGTGATTTTAAGAAATATGATTGATGTGTGTGAATGTTACTGACCTCAATCTCTCCAGTTTACAGTGTGAATCCTTCAGTACGTCACATAAGTGATTCACTCCTGAGTCTCCTAGTTTATTCTCACTCAGGTACAGATCTCTCAGGTGTGATGAGTTTGATTTCAGAGCTGAAGTCAGGATGAGACTCTGTTTCTCTGTAATACTGCATTCACTCAGACTGAAGACAGAAAGAGAAAAGACTGAAATGCTTCATCAGGCACTTAGTTTATTCCCCATACTCTGTTTTTAAGGCTGTCACACTAGTTCTGTGTGCTGGAAGATGTCGATTCTCCTCTTTCATTTTTCAACAATATCTTTTGTCAGTTTTCTTTACTCTTTATCACAGCAGGAGATTCTGCAGAACAACATCTACACAATCAGTACATTGTATCAAATTATTCAACTTTAACGTAAGAGACCTTAGTCAGATTAGACTCCATATTGAATATTATGTAAATGAAAATGAGGTTGTGAGAAAATTTTAAATATACACTAGTACAATAAGATTTATTACTTACTAGTTAAAAGACATTTAAAATAAAGAGTAACAGAAGGTGCCGAACTATAAACACTATTACTTGAGTCCTGTTGTCTTAAAATAAACTGTAAACTGTAATATCACAGTAACTGCTGTACAGTATAATGATACTAACTTTAGTTTCTCCAGTTTGCACTGTGGGTTCATCAGTAGATCACTGAGGTTCTTCACTCCTGAGTCTCCTAGGTTATTCCTGCTCAGGTCCAGCACTCTCAGGTGTGATGGGTTTGATTTCAGAGCTGAAGTCAGGATGAGACTCTGTTTCACTGTAATACTGCATCTCTGCAGACTGAAGACAGAAAGAGAAAAGACTGAAATGCTTCATCAGGCACTTAGTTTATTCCCCATACTCTGTTTTTAAGGCTGTCACACTAGTTCTGTGTGCTGGAAGATGTTGACGTTAACGAGTCTTCTATTTTAATTGGAATTTTAGGAATTTTATTTTATTTTATTTGGTAATACTTTACAGATCTTATTAGTTAACATCAACTAACAAGTAGTTTTTGAAGTAAAACAAGAAAGACTAGTGCAGATATTTAATAAGTATTGATCTGCAAATAAGCTTTTTTTATTACAGTACCAAACCTTATTATAAACTACTTAAAGCTATGGTATACGATTTCAAAGATTGTTCATTATTAATATCCTCGTTTAGATGCTGGTTATAGTTATATAGTACAATCCTAACAATATGAATAGAAAAAAGAATGAAAAAAATCCATTCACTCTATTGGCTGTACAGCCGCAGAGAAGTTGACCAACGTAAGCTGTCCGGCCGGACATTGGTCAACTGCTCTCATCCAATCACCAGCTCCACTTGAAACTCTGCCTGGCGCTCGCATCTCCAACCCAACCGCACCCGCCCCCGCCCCCCTCCTTGCGCGAGCAAGCAGCTGACAGACAGTCTATTCGCCTTATTCACTTGGCGGCCATTTTGAAAATGGAACGCCGCTGAGGGGTACACTCACCCGGAAGGATGCATGCGACGCAGCAGCACCAGCAATGAAAACTCGCAGTGCGGACCACCAATCATTCCTGTCTGCCCGAATTAACGATGCAAAATGTGAAGCAAAGTGCCAGTGACTGAAACATCCCCCGGGCTGTGTTAATTAAGGGATACAGTACCTGTATCGGAGGTTTTATCCACGACATTGAACGTAAGAATGGACGCCAATTTACCTCAGTTTCTGCAAGCTTGTAGGAAGTTGACTGTGTACTATTAGAATCTATACAAATCCATTACCATCATTATTTTTATTCTTTATGAATACATATATGTAAACTTGTATTGTCACCATAGCAGCTTATTATTGTCAGTGTGTAAGGATCAGTCCCTGTCAGACCTTAAAATCACTTCTCCTCTTTCCTTTTACATACATGAGTGATTTGATTGTTTTACATGCGTGTGTATGTAAGCTACTGGATGTGTATCTAAACAATAAAGTACAATTGTATCTAACATAGTAATTTACACAGTCAACAACTCCATATTACAGCTTAGCTTACTAACGTTAATTACCTCTGGCTGCTGCAAGCTCGCAGAAACTGGCAAGGCGTCCATTCCTACGTTCAATGTCGTGGATAAAACCTCCGATACAGGTACTGCATCCCTTAATTAACACAGCCCGGGGGATGTTTCAGTCACTGGCACTTTGCTTCACATTTTGCATCGTTAATTCGGGCAGACAGGAATGATTGGTGGTCCGCATTGCGAGTTTTCATTGCTGGTGCTGCTGCGTCGCATGCATCCTTCCGGGTGAGTGTACCCCTCAGCGGCGTTCCATTTTCAAAATGGCCGCCAAGTGAATAAGGCGAATGGTAGCTAGCTAAGTAGCATCAGATCAGCAATGGATAAATAAATGAATGACAACAGTAAGCGGCCCCTGCTGGCCCCTACAGTAAAGTTTGGACGAAAGAGAAAGTCAGTGGAGGAAAGAGCAGAGATTAAAAAAAAAAAATGTAACACCAGACTCTAAGTAGGATAAATATTAGGGATACAACGGTACACGGTAAAATCCCGGACCGTTCGGTCAGCCCTGCACGGGACAATCTACCCTCGTGTCCCGCGGGACTTCGGTTTTTCCATAGAGTTCGTGCTGATCCTTTTCCCGTATTTTCCGCACTATAAGGTGCACTTAAAAGCCTTTAATCTTCTCAAAAAACGACAGTGTGCATATATGGACCAATTAGTTAACAACGCTCCGCGTTATTAAATTCGCCCGCAAACTCGCGCTCGTGTCCAGCATATGCCCGCTTTGTCACACGGCCAGTTCAACCTCGTATAAATCAGGTTATGTGCGTGTCTCCCGCTCACGAACGCTCACTCTTAACAGACACACGAACAGACAACATCTTTCATTTTTCAACAATATCTTTTGTCAGTTTTCTTTACTCTTTATCACAGCAGCAGATTCTGCAGAATGACATCTACACAATCAGTACATTGTATAAAATTCTTCAACTTTAATGCAATACACCTTAGTCAGATTATAAAACAAATGTACTAAATAAATAAATAATAATATTGACGCAGATGCTTTTCTGTCTCATTATTTCAACATCTCTCTCTCTCTCTCTCTCTCTCTCTCTCTCTCTCTCTCTCTTTCTCTCTCTCTCTAATAACTGCATTAATAACTGCATTAATAACTGCATAAAGCCAGTTATGAATGTAATTTGTTATGACTGATTAACGAATATTAATCGGGAAGGCTTTTGAACGGTGAGAAAACTCAAAGAATTGAACATTTTTAAATTGGACGCCGATGTTGCACTGTTTCTTCTGGACAGGTGAGTCACTTCTAGTGCTGACTTTTTTGTATGTGAACTGTGTGTGAAAATATAATTCTTTAAAAATATGAGTGAAGCTCGACTAAACTTGGATAGCTCCATCGAATATCAGATTGTAGGGATTTAGTGTGTGAGTTTTTCATGATGCAGGGAAACGGGAGGGAGGGGCGAGCTAACTTGGTTTGTTTGGGATCTCGCTTCAAACACAAACAGAAGTGACGTCACCCACAATCGCTGATACAACCTTTAAGGGTGCGGATGCACTTGTCCATGCAATACTTATGTCGCGCCGCGCTCCGCTTTATTCCTATGGGTGACGGCACGCGACTTTAACGCGCCTGCAAAGCATCCCGGGAGGGCGGCGCTTCATTTGGAAAAATGCTGCATGTGAAAAAGCTGGCCGATGCCCATCTTTGTGCAAATGAATTTCTTGAATGCGAAGCGACTATCCAATCGAAGTAGAGCATATGGAGACGGGCGTAATTAGTCTCTCACAGGTCCTCTGTTCTAGACTGGCCGCTGGCTTTTACCACGCCCATAGCGGTAAACTTGAGGAACGCCCATCTAAGTACAAATGTGGGGAGACGTCACGACACCACGCGACTGTTGTGTCATGTACAAAATCCCCGCCGCACGCTTAAGTAAGCGGAAAAAAGTTGTTTAGTGTCATTGTATTTATGTTTTTAGATGGAGTATCGGAGTCTGAGAGTGTCAGAGTGTGATTCAGTTTACGTGGCTGTGGTTACAAGAGGTAAAAACAATATAAATACTGTACTTACATTTACGAGTCATTAAATCATGTTTAATTTGGACTTCTCTGTGCATGCTCTTTGAGGTGGTGACCATAGACCTGCATTACAGTCATGGTCAGAATTGATGGCACACCTGGTAAATATGATCAAAACTGGCTGCAAAAAACAAATCTGCATTGTTTATACTTTTGATCTTTCATTAAAAAAAAAAAAATTAGCAAAAATCTAACCTTTCATTGAAGTAGAAAAATTGAAAGTGGGGAGCAAATCACATTATGAAATAAATGTTTTTCTCAAACACGTTGGCCACAATTGTGATCATGCGACGAACAAACGCATAAGTCCAAAAAAACTAAAATTGAGATAACCATGTGACTTGAATGTGTGTGCATCACTTTGTATACAGAATCACTTTGGGGGTGTGTTCGTGCGACCAAAACTCTGTATTTTAAACGTTAAAGGGGACATATCATGCAAAATCCACTTTTTTAGCCCTTAAATGCATTTTGTTGTATATTTGGAGTGTTTATAAGTACAGAAAAGATTAAATTATTCTCTTCAGGTGCTTCGTTTATATCTTTATATTTTGTTTTGGTCATATTTTTCAACCTGTTCAGATTTTTCTGTTCTCTATGACGTTTTTTGAACTATCACGTCACAGTATTTGCAGCGGAACTGACAAATAAGGACATTGACTACCGGTCCAACACTTCGAGCAATCCGCCATTATTATTTCTCGCTCCGATTTTGTAGTCCAAGCTCAATGATGCAGAAGTTACGAGAGGGCAAGTCAAAATGTTCGGTTTTTGGATGTAGTGACCTGAAGCACTTCAAGGATTCCCACTTCAACAACCTCCGCCAGTATACAAAAGGGTTTGCCGATCGACTTCGTCTGAATGAGGCTGCTGTGTTTTCTGATGCTTTTCTACACGTAAGTTATTATATTTTATACCATGGTCTGGGTGAATACTCGATTCTGATTGGCTGCAGGGTGTCCGTTAAAAAGTGATAGAGGACACCTAGTAAAGTAGTTCTGGTGAAACTGCCTGTTTACCATTCGAAATTTATAAATAAATGTGCTCCCTACAACAGCTGTGAGTAACCATAGCAACAGGCAGTCAAACGATCTATCAAAACAAACATCTAACGTTAGATATTATAGCCTAATACAACAATGAGCGACTTCGTTATTTCTTTTAACATTTATGGAGAATATGGCAACTTTGACGACTGGGATGCTGTAGGTCGACTCTCCGATGCTGGACTGGAGAGCCGTCAAATAATGTTGGTGACAGGCCATCGATGCGAGAGCAGTCTGCGGGCTTACTGGGCTCCGTCTGTCCGTGAGAGACGAAGCTGGAGCAACGTACTGTCTGCATCAAGTGCCCATCATGGGCAGCAGTAACGTTACCCAGCTTTTGTGGATCCTCCTGACTGACCGACTTTTTCAAATTGCACTATAAATGGAAACGTTGAAATTAATTGTAAATAAAAAAAGCTAGCATGTATAGTAGGCAAATGACCCTCTCTTTGATCTGATTAATTTATTGCCCTCTATAAGCGCAAATCGCTGGTGCTCAGAACTAATTGGTTTTTTTTTGTGTTTTTTTGATTGTTGTTTGATTAATTGTTTTATGTGTAATAAAAAAATAACTATGCCTACCTTTGTGTTTCATGAAAAAAAAAATGCATTTTTGAACCTGAATGGTTCTACAAGCTGTGCGGACTATAAGTATCTCCGGTTGGTAAATAAACCATCAGGCAAGTTATTATTTGTAAAAAATAGATTTAGCCTAATTAAAATATAAACTAATGTTTTAAAAATGTTTTATTTGGCAAGTAAAACCTGACAATGGACACCTCGTCGGGCATTAACCCTTACATTATTAATACAGATTTTTAGTGGTAAGATTGGACCGTAGTCATTTATCTTGTCAGTGTGCTTGTTTTAACAAGAGAAATAGTCGACTTTCACTAATAACACAACATAGTTAACTTAACGTTACATACCCCTGCATCCATAATTATGACGACATTGTTCTGCAGGTTCGTCGTCGTCTTTTTCAAATCGCTCGCTCTGGCTCGAATATGTAAGGCTTGATGGACAAGTCTTCTGTTGTTGACATTTTGTTAACGAGTGACTAAAAATGTTCTTTGAAGCCTTAGTATATAATCGTATATCTCTTATCAAACTACAATAATGGCCGAACGCGGGGAGTTGAACCGAGTGTGAACAACTCAGCGACCTGCAGAGCGGGAAAGACGCAACTCCATTTTATTT
The DNA here is from genome assembly GCF_016745375.1 of Pimephales promelas. Next base: position 9,934 of record NW_024121330.1, read on the forward strand.
AAAGGGGCCACTTTGAAACGGGTCGCTCACTGACGCACATCAGAAAAGCGGTCGAAAAGGGGCCTGTGGAGCTATAATAATGAGGAATTCAGACCCAATCATTGCAGTTATGCTTTATATAGACCACAAATGTATGATTTATAAGTAAAAATTAATGATTTAAAAGCATGATATGTACCCTTTAAAGGGCGCCTATTATGGAAAATTCACTTTTACATGGTGTTTGAACATAAATGTGTGTTGGCAGTGTGAGCAAAACCACCCTAGAATGATAAAAATCCACCCAGAGTTTTTTTTTTTTTTTTTTACAATCTTAATAAATCATATGCACTGTCTCAGAAGGAGCTGTTCTAAGATTCAGCTCTTTGTGACGTAGAATTGAGCAAGGGGTTTGATTGACAGTGTGGTTGTGGCCTAGACCCCGCCCTCGGTGATAGTAAAACGTCCGTCATTAAACAAATTTTAAAAACACGGATGGATATTAAGAAATGCTTTCTGACATTTTGACAGGAAAAAAACAACCAAGAACAAAATTTAAACTTAGAAGATCATTGTAAAATGAAAATTGAAGGGCTCTCTCTGTATGCACGGTCTGTGTTTGTGAGAGAGAGAACTCGCACAGCACTGATACAACAGTACTTTTTAATCCATAAGTAAATAACGTGATAGTTTTTATACAAAATTATTATGTAACATGATTAGGACCTTAGTTATTATTAACACAATAACGTAAGACATGCAGGCTGTGTTTCTCAACACTGAGAATGAATTAAGAAATGCCAGTTTCTCCAGACTCGCGTTTATCAGTAATCCACAAATCACAGCACTTTCATAATCACTAAACAATTGGCTTTATGCACAGCTGCACTACTTCCTGAACTTCAGCCAGCTCCTTGTTTCCTGTCTGCCATTATTGGCCGAACTTGATTAGTTCAGGTGTGCCTGACCTTAGTAGTCATGGCAACAATAATCAGACACACCTGAGTTAATCAAGTTTGGCCAATAATAGCAGACAGGAAACAAGGAGCTGGCTTAAGTTCAGGAAATAGTGCAGCTGTGCATAAGGCCAATAGCGGTTTTAATTTTATTTAGATTTATTGTTCATCAATACTTAAGTTTTTAATAATATGCTTGGCTGAATGATGTCTTCCTCTTATCTGAGTGACCATGAATGACGGAGTATTTTAAAATAATCCATGCGATCACTCCTGTGTGATCATCGAATCCAGATTAAGTTAATCAATACAATATTTCAACTTTCCACATTCACTCAGTCCGTTTCCCTTCAGGAGTCAGAACAGAAGTACCATAACTACTGTAAAGTGACTACTGTAAAGTTACTGTCCTCACTTATGAACTCGACGGCAGGCCGCGGGAGTGGAAGGGGGATCTAGCAGGATTCTTTATGTCTGTCAATTTTCAGTCTCTTTTTAATGAAAGGCCTTACGCATCTGTCAATCATTCGCTTGCTATTTGGGGAATGAACACAGCCCCATGATTGGACGAACTCTGCTTCTTTTCCTGTTGCTTGATTTAAGGACTGCGCATGGACAGAAGCGTCACCAGGTTTTTGCGTAGTTTAATCAATCGTACCAGCGTACTTTGAGGTCAAAATGTGTACAGATTGGCAGGTCTGCTGTTATAGATAATGTTTGACTTTCTCCACTGTGTTTTAAAGTGGTGAGTTCGCAATTTAATTCAGATGAGTTGCACATTTTATCCCCAGTGTCACGATAGGAACAGCTCGAGCATATCTTATGACACTGGTATAACGCGCTGGTGAACGCTCGTAGAGTAGCGGTGATTCGTGAGCGGCACTCATGCACAGTCAAATAAACCATTTGATTCATACAGGAACTTTGTGCCTATAAAAGCTCTGAACGTGTGATTTATATAAATAATTAATGGCCTTATTCTATGTTTACACTAACCATGGTAGGCTATAAATGCATGTTTTGGTTATTGGGGGACTATGCCTCATGTCATGTCTGATAGAAGTTTATCATTTTAAAATTACCTATCAATTTTAAAACACCTTTTAACTGATAAAAAATAAACAACTGTAACATTTCTATTAAAAATACTATTTTTAACCATGTAAAATACTCACATCAGTGTGTTGAGTTTACAGTGTTTATCCTGCAGTAGAGCAGCGATCTGATTCACTCGTGTGTCTCCTAGTTCACGTTCACTCAGATTCAGCTCTCTCGTGAGTAATGGGTTTTTACCCACAATTCCAGTCACATACTGACAGGCTTCATCTGCAGCAGGACTCAAAAACCTGCAGAGGAGAAGATCAAGCAGAATTCAGTTAAATTCTCAACTACACTTGGTGTAATGACAAAATCCATTTTACATGATTTTTGTCTTGAAATCACTCAATCAACTTTGATGTGACAACATATTATGTAGCTTATTGTATTATTGAAATAACATTTCTATAAATAATTCGGCTATATGTAATGTATTTTTTAATACATTAAAAATCTATTAAATAAAAGTATTTCCTCATGTCTCACCTCAGTGTTTTCAGTTGAGAGTTTGGATCCTGCAGTAAATCATTGAGCTGCTTCACTCCTGATTCTCCATGATCATTTCCTCTGAGATCCAGCTCAATCAGGTGTGAAGGGTTTGATCTCAGAGCTGAAGCCAGAGCTTTATAACCTTCTTCAGTGATACTGCAGTCTGAAAGTCTAGAAAAAAAGACAATGTTATATTTAGATAATTAATCTGTTATTTTAGAAAGTACCTGAACAAACTAATTAAATAAACTGAATTATATTTTGTTCTTTGTACAACAAAATGTATAGTCAGTTGAAAAACAAAAAGAGACAATTGAAAATGCAGTCAAACAAAACGCCCCAAAGAAGAGAAGCAAAATTAACGCTTAACGGCACACATTTATTTTCAATATTATATTGTTACTAAGCCTATTTAAAATCGTATTTTGATTGCAGAGTGCCGTAGCGCATTGACAAAGTACTACCTCTCTCACTCTAACTCGTTATTTTTACAAAAAATCCACGTATACACTGCAGCTAAATTTGTTTGTCAGTTCACCTTTTAGTGCTTAAACCTGTTTTGTACTCACAGAGTGTACAGAATGACAACCACATTCAACAACTGAATTAACTCCCTAAAAATGCAGGTAGTGACAACCGCAAAATGCTATGCAGTGTGTATAGAACAGAACTGAACAGCTAGTTGTTAATGACGTATTTTATCATGCATCAAAAAAAATCTTCTTATGCGCGAAGCAAGAAATCACAGCAAAAGCGGTTTGAACCTCTTTTGTATCGTCACCAAAATATTGTGACCCGCACTTTAATTACATAATAAAGTCGATTGCTTTAACAGCAACCCCAAATATGCTTATAATAAGTGGACATGGCAACACTGTAAAAGCACACTCTTTCAAACAGCCTTTGCAAGGATAAAAACACGATGTCTCCGTCGACTGTGCTTTAGTTAAAATTGCTTAACCTGTTAGCCAGCAACCCCACTTTTGAGAAATCCGTGCACATGCGTATTAAGAGTTAATTCTATAGGTATGAGTGTCTGAATTATATGTGCGCTGTTGTTGACGTCCCAGTCATCCAGAGAAACTACAGTTTGAAGTACAGTTCGAAGTACAGTTAACTCGTGTGAAGTCGTGGAGCATGAGTAAAAGCATATATAAACTCAAGAGCGGTTATTGCGGGACTAAAGGCCTCATTATGCTTCTGCGTCAACTCCACGGCGTAGCTACGTCGTCACCACTACGGCGTCGTGGCCGTTTTATGCTTCTCCGTGAGGTTGTGGTGCATCGCGGTGCATTTCGCCGCCAGAACACTAGGGGGGTTCGCGAATCTCTTTGGTTCCGTGCGCCGCGAGCGAAAGAGAGAGAATGTTGTTTTAGCAGCTGCCAGCTGGAGCTAATCGACGTTGAATAACGAGACGACACAAACTTTATCCCCACAGAATCAACATGGATGTCCAGAGCCCGTTCCACCCATAGACAGTAAAATAAAGGTTCCACCCGAGCTGCCATAACGATATCTGTTCGGAATGACTTGAAGGATTTTTTTCAGTCTCCACATGGAACTGTGCTATGGCAGGATAATGTGTCCCGTTGCAGACTTGGTTAGTACTGTATTATCAATGATGTAACGTGAACATTGTATTGAAAATAAACAACAAACTGTTTTTTAAAAACAAACGTCGATTTATTGATTGATTAAAGTTTATTGCAAGCAAAAAAGAAAGAAAAGAATATAGACATATATATTTATATTAACAATGAAATAAAAAAACAGTTTATTTTTTGTTTAATTCTTTATTTACTTTCTTTATAAGAGTATTATAATTATCAGAACGAGGGTGCAAATGTTAAAAATAGCGCTAATAGCGGGATGTGGAAATCGGAAAAGCTAAACTCCTGAATTGATGTATAATCTGACCAATCAAAGCTGTCTGCGTCGCCTCGACGCGTAGTTACAAATTTTTGGAGGTGCACGTCGAGCTACGGCGGAGGGGTCGGAGAGGGGTTCGCGTCGACGGATAGGGGTCTGTGGGGGTACGCCGTCGATTCGACGCAGAAGCATAAAACAGGCTTAACTGACTTTGTGGTTTATTTGCTGCCCTTTGATACACTGTGGAAACCGTGATGGACTAAAATGACTTTGACTGTTTTCTCTTTTCACACACTAAGACTATGAACTGTGTGAAAAAGGTTTGATATAAATGAAACCTACGTTGTTTACTGTATTGTTTATATTGGTGTTGTGTATGTTTATTATTCCTATTATTCCAATGGTGATGTGTGGTGTGATGAAATTTGTACTGTGTCATGGTGAATATAGCCTACTAACCCAGGTGAAAAAGAAGTACAATTAAGTGTATTAAAGGTGCATTGCGCAACATTTCATGTTAAAAATAGCCGTTTTCTAACCCATTTATGCTTAAACAGTCGCCTGACGGGCTGAATGAGCCCTTCTCTGATCACTGAGATCGCCTCTATAATTCTGTACAGTAAAATATATAAGAGGGATTCGGGCTCGAATCTGAGACTGGGCATGACGTCATGCACGTTCACGCTCGCCTGGCAATGTCTGGCAGGTTCGTGTAGCTATTCGCCGCCGTTCTCCGTATCAGAGAAGACAACTCGAGCGACACAACTTTAGTCAGCTTTCCACAAAAGTAGACGATGGATTCAAAGGGGCTGTTTACACCTGGTCACTTGATGCGTTTTCTGTGATCGGATAGCTATTCGATCGTGAAAAGACCAGGTTGCCCTCCGAAACGCATTCGAGACGGATTTGAATCCGATCACTCAAATCACTTGAGGACGTGGTCTAGGCCGCATTCCAGACAAAACTGGACAAGTGTAAATGCATCTGGTTGTTGAAATCAGGCTATACGTCATGTTAATTTAGTCATATATGACGACGCGCATCACCTCAGATGAGCAGCTGAGCGTCTATTCATCAAGCCAGCGCGACGCAATCTATCGCAAATCAAAGTGAAAGTAAGTCGCAGACTCTTAACACTGCAATCTTCAAAGTAAAGAAATGAACTGATCTTACCAGGCCTGTTGCCGCTCTATCTTATTGCTGTCTTTGCGGATTTTGAAATTAGCCGATGATTAATAAAATGCAGCTCATATCTGTTGCTTTCAGTGACGTGCAGTTCATTAAATCTGTATATAGCGCAGGAATTGAAGATCGGATTAAGATCCGTTTTGCAAAAACACATTTATGTGACCAGGTGTAATGGAATCGTTTTGATAAATCAGATAGCTATCCGATCTGAGAAAACGCATGAAATGGCCAGGTGTAAACAGCCCCAAAGACAACGGCTTGTAGTTCATTCCAAACCCCAACGCAAACTCCACGTGAGACAAAGAAAATAAAACTTCTGTCTGTCCAGTGCCAGGCGTCGGAATAAGACGAGAGTCGACATCGGGAAGCTTTCAACAAACGGAGAGATCTCCGGTCGGCTCTAGGGCTCAAACGGGTCCTATACAAAGAAATAACTTACATTGTTCATGAACGTGTTTCGATATTAATACAATCATACGTGGATACAGTAAGCACATAAAACAGTTCAACATGGAGATAGATGGAAACAAAAACCGAAGTTTTCTACTACCCCCGTTTCCCCCTCCCCTTCCCTACAAAACCAACCATCAACAAACTACTTGTCTGGCCTTAAAATTTATAATACAGAATTATAAATTAACTGTCGTCAATTAACTCATGATTAAAATGGCGATAACATCTGTCTTAAAACTGCATGCATGCTTGTATTTGTTATACATGCATCACATATGTCTCGACTAAAATATTCTACCATGTGAGATCACAATTTAAGGCACAAACTGATAGGCTATGTAATTTTTAATGTACAAATAAATGTGAGCACTGTGCATTTGTACTAGTTGATAGGCAGTAATTTTGTTTTCATTGTAAAGGACAATTAAAAAGTGGATCATTTTTAAATCCATAAAATAACTAATTTAACATTCTGGCATTTATGTGCCGTTGACTTCCGCCTTGTTCACATTCTTGCTCATAGGGATTCAAAAGAGATGTTTTCCCCCTTTTTTAATTTAGCTATGATAGAACAGTTTTGATTATTTATTTTGACAACTAATATAGAAAGTTGAAGAATTCATTGATTATATAAAATTCAATGAAGGTTGAATAATCTTTGAACTACAGTAGTTATCTGCATGGCTCATCCATGAAGGTGCAATAATGTTGGGGGTTTTGAGAACGAGAACCAAGCTAACTGAGCAAGTTGAACATTAGCTATAGTGTGTGCCCCTTTATTAATATGCCTGGAGTAATAATAATAATAAAAAGATCAAATTCACTCAGTATTCCATGATTACTAATTCACTACTATCTCAATTACAATTAATTACAAATTGTATTGAGTTGAGTAGGCACTAGGGGTTTCATCAACTAGTCCACTAGTCGACTGTCACAACCACTAGTTGGCGCTGTTAGCCTTAGTCGACTAGTCGGAAACAAAATGATGACATATATATAGATTTTTTTTTTTGTTAACTATCCCTTTAAATAAAGCGGCAATACTATATACTATAAGCACTATAAGGCGCACCTTCAATGACCTATTTTAGAACATTTTTCAAACGTTTGACTGGGTTTGCATTATGCATCCACTAGATGTGCTAAAGGGAATGCAGCGAGTGCGCGGCGTCGGAGGTGAGGTGTTTATTTAGTAAGGCGTATGGCGTTCCGATAGGCTCTTTAATATAACTTTGCAACTATGGCGCTCGCTTTGTGTCATTCGATTCCTAGCCAAGCTTAAAGACGTGTTAACGTGCGTGTGGAGAACGTCTGTACGTTTTAACGACTGCCTGGACATCTGCCCGTCTTAACGTCTGCCCGTCTTAACGACTGCACGTCTTAACGTCTGGAGCTAGCTCCATTCAGCTTTTTTTTATTATTCAGGCAATGGCGATCCGTCTTAAGATCTGGTTTTCTATCGTTGTTAGGACTATGTTGTAGCCTAGCTCATTTCGTTTTCATTATAGGGGGCCAAGCATTTTTTTTTATTATGATCTGAGAAACAGACTTCTCACCAAAACAATGTAGGCCTATTATTACTGAAGTAGCTAGATAGTCCATCATACAAACTAGACCACAGCATTATAAATATAATAATGTTTCAATGTTTCGTTTTGTGTAATAAAGCATATCCTATAGCATAGCCTATCTTTCTGACAGGCGGAGGGTGAACCAAGACGCGCTTCCCATTTAAAAACAAGTTTCAAGTTACTTTTCACGTGACTGTCCGCTCAATATCCGCTCTTTGCCAGTTTCACATTTGTCTAAATATTACAATAGGCTTTTGTTATTTAATTTTCATTTATGTTGATAATGAACAGCAAACAGCATGAGCAACATCATAGGATGCGATATGACGGGAGACAAGTGGGTCAGACATGATTTTGACCACTTCATTAAGTTTTGTTTTGTAGAAAGACTTTCTTTAAAGTGAATTTCGTTTTGTATCAATTATGCACGAGCATGCATGGGAATAGGCTATACAGGCTAATAATAATACAAAAAATATAGATATAGTAGAGTGGCAGTGGGTGGAATTATATTCTGAAATTCTATGTTATAAAAAATCGTTATAACGAGTTGTAGCCTAAATCCCGAAATAAAAACTACTAAATATAAATATAAAACCGCCAGTAGATGGCGGCAAGGCACTGTTCTATTGACATTACTGGTTAATGTTCAAACTATTCTTTCAAAAAAACAAAACAAAGAGGCTATATATTTAATATCCACAGAACTACTCCTTTAAGACAATTGCAATTGTTCTGCTGTGGTGATGTTTGGAACAATTTTTTTTTATTATTGTGTGAAATGTCATTACCATATAGTTTATTTACAGGCATTCTGTTTTTCTAATGATTTTTTCAAAAGCTAAAGACTGCTCATTACAGAAATATTAAAATAAATATTTACAAATGTGTTTTTTACTTGGTATTTTTTTCTCAACTTTTGGTCTCAATTGGCAGTTAATTTTCATATATTGCGGGTTGATATTTTCCTAATTATGTTACCCAGTTAAACATTATGTGAATTTAAAGTGACTGTGTTATAAATTGAAATATAGCTAGCCTAAATATATATGCCGTTATTGGTTCCAATGACATGCTACATTTTAATGTTTTAATGACAGCAAGCATTTCTTGGCAATAAATTTTGCATTTCACCAATGAAGGGAAATGTAAAGCATTAAATCAACCAATGATCAACCAGTTCTCTGAAGTAGCTCAGAGGTGCATCTCATGAAGCTTCATCTGGATATCTGGGAAATACTGAACAAGTACACTTTCATATCGACAAAATCAATAAGCATTTTGAATATCTTGTTTGTGAGCAAATACACAAGGACTATTCAATGGTACTGATATGTTAATTTACATAAATACCACTTTTGAGAGATGAACTAAGGATTTGAGGAGGTACAGGCTTTTGCAGGCAATCCATGGACTGCTATTAATTATTTTGAGAAATGCATTTACTGGTTTGCAAAACTTAAGGATGATTCAAGAAACTACCAAAGTGACTGAGAAAAACTGTAAAATGACATTGAAGGCAGTATGTGCAAAGGGATTTAGTGAATGGATGAACATGATTTCATGAAGTACAATGTTCCTGAATCAACATCCTTTTTGATCATTGAGCAATATTACAACTAGATTTGAGGAATAAGTTTACAGTTAATGTCAATTTTCAGGATAGCTATAACCAGCAGTGTGAGGTTTACACAGCCTAAATGTTTGATTGTCGGCTATAGACAATTTATTTATTATCAGAGGAGTTTTCGCAGGAGTTCCATCAGTCGCTAAATAAAAAGAGCATACTTTGTTCTCTTTCTTTATAATCTATTCACACTTTAAATAAAATAGTTTTGTTTGTCATAAATGGAAAGAGTGAATCCAAACTGTTCTGTGGGTCAGTAATTTCCTATTTAGAAAGTGGAGATGGTCAAATAAATGCTGCTCTGCTGCCACCTACTGATTAAAGTGTTCATCTCATCTTATTCTGTTTAAAGTGTTTGTTTTTCCTGCAGGTGAAAACTATGCAGCGTTTGCTCCTCTTACTGTATTTATATGGGCTGTCAACTGTTTTGCCTGACTTGGGCGAGATTTTTGTATGCTCTCAACGGTAGCAAAAAATGTGTAGTATGACTAGACGACATATGGCTTTATAAAAACTTTAGTGTTGTAGCTCTATTAAATAGTACATTTATGATAAAACATTTTTAATTTGAATGATTAATTACTTGTTCAGAATAAGAATAGCAGTAGCCTGATCCAAGCAATCACAGGCTAACTAATTTTAGTTTAAAATCCAATAAACTCTAAAATGGTTTCTGAATGGTTAATTAATGCTGGATGCAGCATGAGTGAACTCGAGGCATGCAGACTGTTGCTGGCTTGCTGCAGAGCATTACCACATCTGAAACACACTAATATATAATGATAAGACTCAGTTTTTCTGAATTTTTTTTAGCCCATTTTATTTTTTTATCTCTGAAGATCGAATAATCAAAATACATGCCATAGACTTTTATTAAAAAGTTACATCTATCATTGGGATACCAAATGTATGGTACATTACCAGACATTCAGCATTATAAAAATAAGTGTATCATAGTCCTACATAAAATGTGCCAAAATAAGTCTTGTTTGTAAACTTAGATTGTGGCAGACGTGCAGACGGGCAGACGTGCAGACGGGCAGACGTGCAGACGTTCAGACGGGCAGACGTTCAGACGTGCAGACGGGCAGACGTGCAGACGTTCAGACGCGCAGACGTTCAGACGCGCAGACGTTCAGACGGGCAGACGTGCAGACGGGCAGACGTGCAGACGTAATCCACACGTTAAACTTTTAACGTGACGCCGCCGTGACGTCTGCATAGATCAACAGCTACACGTTATTGACGCGTCTACGTGACGTGATATTTGCGTGTACGTCTCCATATAAAACAAATGGAGACGTACACGCACGTATTCACGTGTGTTATCTGTCTTGCTTGTCAGTCTCGTCGCCGAATGGAACATTCCGAGCGCCATAGTATGGCGTTCCGATAGGCTCTTTAATATAACTTTGCAACATGCACTCGTCTCAATGAACGTCTCACTCAACGTCTTATTTTTTTTTTTATTCTGCTATTTATTTCTATTCAACTTAAGACGCAGACGTGATTTTCTCCTTCAGTGATTCTGCTTGTTATCATCAGGTGTCTTCAATAATGCTCAATCATCACTCAGTTATTCACTTAATTGTCTCATTAACTTTAACACTCAGCTCAGAGTTTGATTGGATGGCTTAAAATGACTTCCATGATGTTGAAGTTACATGAACAAATTATGTTTGTTTAACAAAACAAAGTTATGTGGAACCGGTGGAACCTGTTTACATGAAAAAGTTAAGTAAAGCCAACACATCATTTTTTTGAGTGTTTTTTTTTTTTTTTTTTTCAGGGATCCCACTTTGACACAGGATTACCAAGGTACACTGGGAAACATATCCCGGGAGGGACATGCTATCAGATGCCTACCGAAGGAGGACTTACAATACACATATGGCCGAATAGGAACGCATATGGAGATCACTGGAGCACCAACCGCAGGTGGCTACTAGAATTTAACTCCAGGGGTGGCAGATGGCTTGCCAAGGGAAGAAACATGCTCATAGAGGCTTACAGTGGATAATACACATGAGACAGTTACCATAGGAGTAGTTATAATAGGGCACCTTGTGTCAAAATGATTTATGGCTTTTGGATTGACAAGGGGGCGGGGCTGACCTTTGACCTTCCGGATGCCATCTTTGAAGTAGTCATAAAGCGTTGACCTTTGACATTCCATGTCTGGGGTATCGATTAACCTTTGACCTATCGATCAATCAAATGGACAGGTGGTGTTGACCCGTTGACCTTTCTAATCCAAAAAACATGTGTGGGAACATCCTGGGTTTGACCCGTTGACCTTTTTTAATCCAAAAAACATGTGTGTGAACATGTGTGGTTTTGACCACTTAGTGACCCCAGGAAGCGATCGATCAAAATGGACAGGTTTGACCATGGTTGACCAGTTGTCTGGTTTCATCATTTATGTAGCCCCCTCCCATACCAGAAGCCCGTCTATAAAATGGGTGGTCTCTGTTCTACAGAATTCCCCATCCCATCCTGCTGTTGCATTGATGGAATAATTTTCTAATAATGACCGTATCACAATATGGTCTGTAAAATAAAAGCGGCTTACTTGAGTGGTGAAGATCCCTTCAGATTCTCTCACCGTCCTTCGGCCCTGTGACAGTCGGGCTGTGAGATGGCTGAACATTCCTTCACCCAGAGAAAAAAATCTTACACGAGCTAAAAAATGAAACCGTGTTTTATAGATTATAAGGAAAAAACATTTAGATTTAAATGTGAAAAAGCATCTTACTTTATCAGTCATTTTCATCAAGATGTGAAAAACCTCTCTCCCTCTCATCAACAGAAGCATCCGTGAGCGTGTGTTTTTTCTGTGTGTGTGTGTGTGTGTGTGTGTGTGTGTGTGTGTATCTGTGTGCCTGTAACAGCATTACATTCCTGCATCCTGTGCTGAAACAGAAAAAGTTCTAACTTTTTCTCACTAACTAAAGTTAAAACCATGGTTCATTTAAAAAGAATATCAATAAAATGCTTTATCATTCATTGTAAAATAAAACAACATGTTTTATAGATTATAAGTTGACTAACAGTCTATCAAAAATAAAACCATCTTACTTTTTCCAGCTGGTCGACAAAGTACTTCCTAAGATGCCCATACAATACATGGATGGTTTACAAAAGATGTAAAAGATGAGTTTAAAGTTGTGAAGATCTCCCTGTGATTCTCTCTCCCCCATGCATGGCCGGAGTGGTGTGTGTGTGTGTGTGTGTGTGTGTGTGTGTGTCTCTGTGTAATAAATGGCAATAAATTACTTTAGACCTCTCTGAATCCTCTAAGTCAGAGGGACCCTCTCACACTTATTTTCTGTGTGTGTTTGTGTGTGTTACATTATACCCCTTCAAGTGAGGACGATATATTTCACACTAAACATTAAGCTCTATATAAATGAAAATAGTTATAAATTTACATCTAGTAATTTTACAAAATTATTATTATTTAACACTAACTAGAGTTGAAAAACATTGATCTTCAAAAGTATATAAATGAAATGGTAATAAATGTGCAATTATTAATTTACAAATATAACATTTCACACTAACTGAGTTGAAGTTGAACAACATTGTTCATTTAAAAGTATATCAATTAAATGCTTTTATCGTTCATTTCAAAAATAAGACTAAGATCTTAAGACTAAGATCTCCCACAAGTGATCCTCTCTCCCCCTCGCTTTACAGGCATGCATTGTGTGTGTGTCGGTTCAGCGGAGACATTCCATATGTTTGATTAGTGTTAATCTTACTTCATAGTATAATCATTAAAAGTTTAAATGATATATTTTAAAAATACCAGATGTTTTAAAATAAATTAAATTAATTCATAAAACAAATATGCTACATCAGCGGTCTATGGAAAAACTTGACTATATTTTTATTTATCAGGGTGCATGTAAAAAATTCGATCTCTCACAAGTCATCTCACACATTGTGTGAAATGTTCAATAATTCCTTAAGTAGTATCTCTGCGAAAATCACCACATAGGTCTATCTTTAGTGTGAGAGCACCAATGAAGACATTTTAGAAACTGTGATGCCAAAGGCCGGCCACCCATTAGCTTCAGGATAGTGACAGAGCCTCTGAGTCTCTGTGCATCGCCGAGTCAAAGTTTTGTTCGTACTAGAATTATTTCGAATCATAATCGTAAAAGTTTCAAGCTTTTAAAATGAAAAGATTGTTTAAATTAAATCTTTATAGTTTTAATACATTCATATCTTCTATTTCTTTTAAAGATTACTCTAATGATTTTGTTTAATGCCGACCTAAAAGTATTTTTATTAATATAGCCATAACAATTTTTGTACTGTAACTGCGTATTCTATACCATACACCTAAAACTCTACCGTCAGAGAAAACTGGATTTTTACATTTTCAATAAATAATTGAATATAATTTATAATAAAGCTGTTTTGCACTCACAAAGCATAAAATCTCTATTTTTAAATCAAATGATTATAAATTAAATGATATATAACTCTATAATGAATAATAACACATATGTTACTAAAATGTATTTGTACAAATTAAACATAGTTTTATCTAAAGAATATATCAATTACATGTATAATTACAAAAAACTCATTCTATGCAAACTAGATCTAGGCAATGATAAAGACTATGCAAAAAGCAAATAGTTTAAGCTGTCATAAACAAAGACCTCTCATATCCGTTAGTGATAGGGTGAGATGAAGGTTCAAACCCTCACAGAGACGGAGGAGTTACAGGCCAGATGAGCCACTGGAGCACAATTATGTCACAGCTTATGCAATGCTAGTCTACTTTTCAGAGTTTTATTCTAAATTCACTTAAAACCATAATCTTAAAAGTTTCAATTAGATCTTTTAAAATTAAAAGACTGTTTAAATTTTTTATTGAAGTCATCATCTGTTTATCTTACAAGACTTCTGTATGATATAAATGGGTTTCCATAAATTTAACCAAAGCTATTATTTATACTAAAATGTAAGAAAATTAAAGCAAAAAACTGTGCTTTGGCGTCTTAGATCTTATTTCTACTAAATATTTCAAACATTATTTTTGTCCATGCCACATAAAACAAGTTGTCAAAGTTTGTTTTTGTTGTTTTAAAAGAAATCACACGACTCTACGTTGCACTTATTTAGATTAAGCTGTATCATTTAGAAAATCACCACACATTTTCAGAGGCGCAGTGTTGTCCATGATGCTCCATAAGTAAAGTTGGTCTTGACCGAATATTTAATTTACACATCTTAATTCAAAGCATGATCTCACTTTTTCTACGGTAGCTATGACCATTTGTACGTATAAGATATATCATTTTTACTTTTCTTGTATCTCCCAAACTATCCTTATTCATTGTGGAAAAAGACACAAGTGAAACCCTTCACTGAGAATATACTATCGGTTATCTACACAAAATATATGTAGAATTTTCAAATGTCAGCTTTTTGGTGTTGACGACATGAACAGACTCTATAGCAGAAACATGCCCTTTGACCTCCTCCATTTTGGAGGCTTTTTGTTAAAGACCCTACAGCTTCGTCCTTAAAAGGCACGCCGTGTAGGAATTTCACCCATCTAGCGGTGAAATTTTATTTGCCATTCAAACGCATAGTACTCTCTAGCGCCGCGCTTTTTTAAATGCGTGTTGTGATTACGGTGACCGTTATGTGCCAAGAAGCTAGGACATGTCGTCCAATAGCACTTTTTCGAGTTTAACTATACACATTCTACCGTTACGCCGTCTATATAATGAATTACACAACCACGGAATGAAAAAGCTTGTAATTTAGACCATTGACTTAACTGTCGATAAGAAAGCAGGACTTGTACGTTCTGTTCAAAGTCTTTCTCCTTCATTACCTCTATCCACCTGGGAAAAGCTGTCCCGACATTCACCCTTGTTTTTAAATTTGCCGGTCACCCTTCCTTTTAGATTCAATTTTTAAGCATTATCATGGCAATGAGGATTGCATTATGAAGTATCGTGCAGCAGTGCAGCCTTTCAAGCGCCTCTCACTGACCTCCTTGCGTCCGTTTCAGTCAGTCGGCTCTCAATGAAAACGCGTTGCGGTGGACTAGTGCTTTTTTGTCCCTCTCCGTTATTATAGTTTTTCAAGATGGGGGAACGACACGGCAGCCTCTGTGACTCACCCGTCAGATCATTGTCAGAGCTAATTTTACACCAATGAGATCATATTTATAGACATTGATTTTAGCTAATGAAATACGTTTTAAAAAATATTTAATTCCCCTTAAAAAGATAAAGTTTAATGACACTAGCTTGCAACGTTCCCCAAAAAATCAAATAGTCTTTACGATTTGTATTACACTTTTAAAGGATAATCTTACTTTAAAGTTTTAACAAAAATGTAAAAGCACATATTTGCTGTTTTCTGACGCAAGACCTTTTGTGAATAGTATTAAGATGGAGTAAATTATTGTAGTGTCTTGTTCTGTTTGTATGGTGTTATCGCCTATATGTTTGAGAAACTGCCTAAACTTTGTTCTCTCGAACTTAATTTACCGACGGGTACAAATAAAACAACCAACCAACCAACCAACCAACCAAGACCATTAACCGGTTCTTTTTTCTTTTATAAATTGACTTTCTACAAATATCAGCCTGATAAAAATGGACTTAGTACTCGATGATACAAGATAGTGTTGTGTTTAAAACCATGATAACATTTTCTTTGTTTTGACAAACCTACAGAAATGCCTTTTGATTACTAAGTGTCAGGCATAGTGCAAACAGACAATGTTTGAGAGCCCTAATATTGGCGTAATCTCTGCGAGGTCTCAACCACAATCGCAAAACTTTGTGGTTCGGTGATACGGTCATAGCTTTACTAAAATAAAATTTTATCAAAATGTAATATGATTATAATTATGGTTTGTTATCGACTAATACCTTTTATTTTTAACTAACGCTTCAATATCCAGCATAATTTTGTTCAAAATTGTTTTCTGACCCAAAATAATCAGATAAGGGAATGTTCACAAGCTACAGTTAGATATTCTCCTCCATAGTGTGTGTGTGTGTGTAAATAGTAGCGCTTAAATGTTTGGCTGTATTTTTTCACATCGTAGCGATGCAAAGTACCATACTCTAGCCTATGGTCTCACTTTAAAAACATAATCTTTATACAGTAATTGAACGGGCCCAAATCACCAAGAAACCAGGGTTGAAAAGCACCGTTTATAATAAATATACAAAAATTCACAAATGATGACTATTCAGATAGCTAGCAGATGTCTTTGTATGTTGGACAGTGTGTCTGTTTTAGGCGAAAACATTTCTTTGAGAACCGTCAACATTCATTCAACATTAATTTAAGTGTTTGACTAAACTTTCCCTCTATCTACGATGCTGAATCGCACAGACTATTGTAAACTACTGTTAATATAAGCAAGTATTACTTACTTAAGTTACTTATAAGTAAGTTTTAACGTGAAAAGTAAGCCTATGCTGTTTTACACTTAAACTATTACATATGACTATTGCACTGAGAGAGGCCCATTCATTAAGTTTGGTAATTCTAGAGATCAGCCTGCTTCCATTTAAAACAAATACGCTTGTGATCATTTTTTATGTTTGTAATTGATTATGTCGTTTACATCTTGCTCCTTTGTACAGTTTGCAAAAACATGAGATATTTCGTTTAGAACATCTTTCAGCTAAGTCTACGAAACATTGACATGAAAGCTGAGTATTGCGGCTTTTCTGTTACCTACAAAAATATTAAACTCGTCTAGCTATTGTCCATTGCACTGCACAGTCATAGATGCGCAGTTATTTTGTGTATGCGGCTAAACTTACTTTACTTTTACTTTACTTTTACTTACTTTTTTTACTTTTACTTTACTTTTTTTACTTTATTGTCAGACGAATCTGAAATTTTTCTTGCATAACAGTGTATATGTTTGCAACATCCAACACACATTCCACATCGACATACTCTTACACATCACATATTACAATACTACATACATATAACGTATATACATACATTCTACATCGACATACACTTACACATCACATATTATACCATCCAAACAGTACATCACTTATACTTTTAACACCTTCACACTTGATCTCTAATTGGATATTTTGTTTAACGCTATGGTAGCCTGGTGCACAAAGGAGTGTTTCAGCCTCACTTTGTTAAATCTAGGCACTCTATACCTCCTATTTGATGGTAAAAGTTCAAATTCTTTATGCAGAATATGCAAAGGGTTAGATGTTATAGTATTAGCTAGCCTTAGCAGATTGTTATGGTAGGCTAAGTCATAGAACTTCTCAAGGGGCTGACCTATAATCTTTGAGCAAATTTTTAATTGATTATACAACTTTGTTTTCAGCACAACAGACAAGCTTTTATACCAAATCGAGTTGCAATATTGCAGTATACTCATTATCACAGACTTATAGAACAGCAGGAGAATCTGTTTACTTACTCCAAATGATCTAAGACGACGAAGAAAATAAATTCTCTGCTTTGTTTTTTTACACAGTGAGTCAATGTGATCTTTCCATGACAGCATATCATCAATAATCACTCCTAAATATTTATATGTCTTAACCGATCTAATTTCCTCCTTATTAATAAGAACTGGCATTATATCGGACACAGACCCAAATACAATCTCCTCAGTTTTACTGGTGTTAATGACAAGGGCATTATTCTCACACCACTCATTCAATTTAGTCACACCTTGCTGATGAAACTCAGGACTGTTCAGATCATTTATCACAGATATTAAAACAGTGTCATCAGAATATTTCAAAATGTACTGATTTGACACGTCAGTTCGACAGTCATCTGTATATAAGGTGAAAAGTATGGCAGAACTAACGCAACCTTGTGGGACTCCGACATTTGTAATGATTGCAGACGACACAGTTTTGTTCACTTTGACTCTCTGAACTCTATCAGTGAGAAATGAAGTGTACCATTGGACCAGATAGGGGTTAACGTTCAGCTGTACAAGTTTTGTCACCAGTCTGTCAACCTGTACTGTGTTAAATGCAGAAGAGAAATCTAAGAACAAAGCTCTAACAATTGTTTTGGGTTTATCTAGATGTTTAGAGATGATGTGTACTAAAGCAGCAACTGCGTCTTCAGTGCTACAGCATTTCTTATAGGCAAACTGCCAAGGATCTAATTTGTCTTTGACTGTTTGAACCAAATGCTGAAGTAACAGTCTCTCTAAACATTTCATAATCACAGAGGTGAGGGCTATTGGTCTAAAATCTTTATATTCTTTTGGACATGGCGTTTTTGGTAATGGTTTAATGTATGCGGTCTTCCAAATCACAGGAACAGTGTGTGTGTCGATGGAAGCTTGAAAAAGTGGTTGCCACACCGGTGCTAATTCATGTGCAAAATTCTTTAGAAGACCTGCACTACATCCGTCAGGACCAAGAGCCTTTTTTGTATCAATAGATTTGAACATTTTCCTAACATCCTCAACCTCAATAACAATTCTATCCATTAATGATGGAACTATATCTATTGTTTCTTTGATCTCATTGTGTTTGTTAATTTGTTCAAATCTGGTAAAAAAGATGTTTAATTCATTCCCAAAACACAATTCATCGTCAACTGCAATAGATTTTTTTGAAGGAGACAATCCCGACATAGTTTTCATAATGTCCCAGACCTTTTTAGAGTTATTAATTTTAAAGGCTTTCTCCAAACATTTTTTATGAACTTCTTTTGTTTCCTTTAATTTAATTTTTAACTCTCTTTCTGTTTGTTTGAGTGTCCTAATATCTTTCTCTTTAAATGCTACTTTCCTCACATTTATAATTTTTAATTATACTGGTTTGCTTCTTTTAAATTTAGTTCTGTACACAGGATTCATATGCACAACATTGTGGTCAGAGTTTAAAATTGGTGGCATACTCTTGGACACATAAGCATCCCTGACATTCACAAAGCACTTATCAAGGATATTGTTATTTCTTGTTTGAGTCTTTACATACTGTTCAAATCCCGGCAGCAAAGTCTCCAATTTACATTGGTTTAAATCACCCAGTACAATCACGGGTGCGTCAGAGTAGCTGAGTTGTAGTTCATGAACATAGTCCGCTATCAGGCTGGCTGCCTGAAATGGCTTACCGCTGGGTGGAACATATACCACGAAAAGCAAAATACAACCAAATTCTCTAGGCAGATAAAAAGGTCTTAAAGTCATGCCGAGAATTTCCACATTTGGGTCGCATATCTTACATTTCACTGAATATGCGCGGCACCATTTCTCATTTATGTACGTGCAGATGCCACCCCCTTTATTTTTCCCTGAGAGTTTGTCTCTATCAGCTCGAACTAATGTGAATCCCGGGATCTCAAACAGTGAATCGGACATTGTTGACTGCAACCAACTTTCCGTGAAGCAAAGCAAGGATGCCTCACGAAATTCATTACAGTACCTTGTGTGTGATCTTATCATGTCCACTTTGTTATTCAGAGAGCGCAGATTACTGAAGACAATTGACGGCAGCGGTGGTCGTTTAAACAACGGTTAAGCCGGTTAAACAATGTGAAAGGCGGGAGGTTTCATTTTTTATTCCGTCTAAACCATGGCTGAAGTCAACGGTACAGAACCCGATCATGTGATCATGTGAGCAGCTGCGGCATTGTTGATGATACCCACGGTCCATCGGACCATCACAAAGACTGGGCTCCGGTCAAAACTACCAGACGTCGCGTAGCCTTGGCACCATGCTTTGAAAACGATTGTGCTCCGGCTAACAGACCTAACAGACCTCAAACAACAGGGTCGAGCTAAAACTATCAACCGTCGCTTAGACTTGGGTCCGTTCATCGAGTGCGACTGCGGATGCACTAAACCTTCATCACCACCACCACCCAGCGAAAAACCTTGAAACTCGCAACCTGACTTACCTCTCCAATCACCGCAAAGACTTCGTACGACACACCTAAAATCATCCGCATCGTGTGGACAACCCCGCAAGGAAATCATCTGCGATGTCGTCAACCTTTGGCAAGGTCTTCCGATCGTCAATGGCGAGTGACCAAGCCAGTTCCAACATGGGTGCAGCCTGTAGCCTAAAGTCCTGTATGGAATTCATGTTTAAAGACCATTACAGAATCCAGATGACCGATCTAATGAATAAGATGATTATGGACGCATCCCACCCCGATACTCCGTGTTATGACACTGTGCGTCAGGCAAATCTCAAGAAAAATATGGCTCTTATAAGAGGACTGTCTAATTCATGGGGTGATTTGACGGACAAATGGGTTAACGGTGACAATCCACCCGGTGATTTGATAAAAGAGGTTCTAGATATGATCTGTGAACCACAACGCCTGCTAGGGGTCACCGATATGTTGTGTACTTGTACTTATGTGGCCGATGTCTGTACAGAACTGGTAAAGAAATCTAAAGAATATGACTCTGATGATGATGATGATGTAATCAAAATTGCAGAAGCTATTGAAAACGTTGACAAAATTGTTGTAATGTATGTTAATTACATCCTAGATCGTGACATGATGACCTGCTGTGACTTTCTTTTCTGGTTAGATTACCACTGACATCATTATTACTACCCATTTTTCTGTTTTTTTTTTTTTTTTTTTTTTTACTTATATTCAATTTACTTAGATTAAGTTTGTTGTATAAATATAATTTTATTCAATTTACTTAGATTTTAGTTTGTTGAATAAATATCATTTTATTCAATGTGCTTAGTGTCTGTTTTATTATATCCATTTGACTTAGTATCTGATTTATACTATGCATGTTTACTATGAATCCTATAGAAACCAAGTTATGAGCTCCGCCATGACCACAAAATATTTTTTATTTCAACATAGTGAATTAAAACAATAACGACATTTACAGGTGATCGAGCGACAATAAAAAGTTGCGGCACGCAATCAGGTTTTTCTCTAGGGCATAGTTCACCATACTTTGAACTATGTCATTCACATCTGTTTTGACATTTTTTGACAACAATGACACACAGAGATCTGTTACAAACGTACACATACAGAGTAGTTCGACAAATTCAAATTCCTCACAAGATTCATGCATCACATCCAGAACTTTTCTGATTATTACGCCGACCGGTTCTTTGCCGTTTACAAACATGGGCGTAACATCTGTCCAAGTTTGAACCAACCCTCTTATGTCATCCATTTCTTTTTTGAGATTTTTCACACGTTTGGTATCCCTCGTGCAATCGTTGTTGTCATCACAGGCAGCTTCGATCATCCTGTGCATCAAGCTAACCATCGGGCCTCTAAAATGATCTTTAAACATAGAGTCTTGTATAGCTCTTAAACGACAGTATTTTCCCGTGCGGCACTCACACGCCGGATGACCCAGTCCCCCCGCTACGACAGAACTTGTCGGAGAGTCGCTCTCAGTCAGCTTTTGCGTCGCCATTTCTGAAGTTGTTGGATTTTTCGGTCCCCTATTTGATGATGAAAGTCCTTACAGCACAATCGCCCTTGTACGTTGACAAACTTTTTGGGTCAGAAGCGTGAAAAAAAAAAACGTGGTTCACGTCAGAAAAAACAGGACAGTTGAAGCCGACTTTGACAGTCTGTATTACAACAGACAATGTTCCTTCGACTTTTGATCGATGAGATGTAGCAGCGGCACACCAGTCCGCGACTATTAGAGCTAGGCCCCTTCAGTTAGGAAAACTGGGGTTGTGTATGACTGAGGCTGAGCTCTCTGTAGAGTTTATCAGCCCTGCGATTGTGGTCCGCCCTCACTCCCGCTGGAGGGGGTTGTATAGGGGTGTCGTCGTCATGATGTCGTAAATGACTATATAGGATTAAAGCCTCATGGAATCAGAAGTCATGGAGACGTTATGCATATGCCGCCAGAGAGAATTCTATGAATTGCACCAAAATATATAAATATTTTATATATTAGAAAGAAGCTAGGACGTATTTTATCTTGCTTTCAGTTAACTTTTACCCCCTATTGAGAAGTTCCGTTAAAATTAAAATTAGTTGAAATTAAAAACGTGACATCAATATCGCGTAAAACTTTTGTAATTTTGTAAATGTACTTTATTTTGTTGTATGCCTGGATTTTGAGGGTAACCGACAGAAAGATGTCTTCATTGTTTGTTTTGCTGAATTTTTTAAAAACATAGATCTACATAGATGATCTACACATATTTCAGAGATCCTTGTGCGGTATTTTAGGGATAACATTTAAGCGCTATTTAAAAACTAGGATGGTTTAAACCATCATTTTATTAAATCAAGCCAATTCATGTGAATAGTGTTGTATATGAAAAGAGAAGACCTAGAGTTCACTAACATTATAGCTCACGGTAGGAGACGGATATCCATGGGGTGATAGTGTAAAAACCAGATGAAATGAAACGGTGGTAAACAATTGTAGAACACTAGCGGTTCAATGTTCAATATAAACAAGAATCAGAATCTAATGCGACTGAGCGTGTTTTACGTATAACTGTTGATAGTTAGATATAATTTATCTAGCAAGTGATATTTATGATACGTTAAGACATTTTGGTGATGAGGCCAAAAACTGCTTACTTTTCATAAAAAGAAGAACCCATGCCTAAAACTCTTGTGTCCAAGTATCGGTGTAGACGGAATAAAAAATGAATCCTCCCGCCTTTCACATTGTTTAACCGGCTTAACCGTTGTTTAGCCGCATACACAAAATAACTGCGCATCTATGACTGTGCAGTGCAATGGACAATAGCTAGACGAGTTTAATATTTTTGTAGGTAACAGAAAAGCCGCAATACTCAGCTTTCATGTCAATGTTTCGTAGACTTAGCTGAAAGATGTTCTAAACGATGTAAAGACTCTGGGTCGGTTCTGATCAGGGGGGAATTTGCATATCATAATTAATAATTGATAATTAATAATTATTCATACAGATTTGGATCAGACCGGTCTTACATGTTAATTTATTAATTTTACCCATATGCATACATGTGCATCCCCGCAATCAACCACAAATTAATTGTTATTGATTGCAAGGACCACGTTTTACAAGACAAGCAAAATCAATTAGCTCAATTAAGTTATATAGCTTGTGAAAACAAATTCTGTGGCCACTAGAATCTGCCTTCCCTGCTCTATAACCAAATACCCTCTTAGGTATTTATATAGTTCTGTAAAGCGTGTAGCTTTAAATTGACATTTCATTGACCCGTATTATGAGCAAGACAATCAGTCAAGGTAAGCATATTTTGCATTTAATAAAGTTACTACTTAAGCATTCACTACGTTACAATGATACATGTATTTACAAACATTAAAACACAAACTAAGACGACGCAGAGCGTTTAGACAATGGATACGCGCAAGTTAAGTGAGTTTGAGAGAGAGAGTGAGAGAGAGAGAGTGAGTTGTAAGAGAGAGAGAGAGTTCCGTTCATCAAAACAGTCAGTTAACCTTTCTTGACACCCCAAAAACATCTTCTTAATGCTTCTTAGAAGCTCTAAAAGAAGGTATACTTGCAAGGCACATGTGGTCTGTGTGAGTCGTGGGCTCGTTGCTCGACCCGTTCGGGCCACGTGTCGGCTAGAGGTGCGCCGGTCCGGCGCGCGTGCGTCACGTGAAGCGCGGCCGCGGCATGTTTGCGCGGCCCGTCCCGGCTCGTTCATGGCTGCTTTGTTCCGTGGGGAGTCACGTGGCGTTCGTCGGCATTTAGCGCCAGTGTTTGAAAGGCTGAGAGTCTTTGAGGTGACGTTACCCGAGGAGATAGTTCGGCAAAGTCCACTTCCTTTTTCTGGAAGACGAACTTGGTAGTCCACTTGAGGAAAAGATGAAACTTTTAGACGAACAAAAGGAAAGACCCATGGTTGGATCAGAGTCCCGTGAGGTTTACATGTTGAGCGCTGGAAAGTTCAGAAGAGAGCGAGGGCGGACCTGCGTTCTCACATTTATCACCTTGGAGAAATCCATCCCCTTCCTGTTGGCTTGAGCCAATCGGAGGGTGGATGTTGCACGCGGGAAGCTTTCTTTTGTTCCTCAGCGCGCGCTTCTCGTGGAAGGGGGTGTGTTAAATGAGGGTTTTGCAATAGCAATTTGATCTTCATTGGCAGTACAACGAATTAAAAATACACTTTACTTTACATCTCTATGCATATTCGAGTGTTTCATTCAATAAGCATTCTAGAGATATCAAGGAACATTATGTTATATCAAAGGAATATACACTTATGTTTCAAATGCATGACGAAGGTATTTTTAATTCCTATTTAAACTGTGATCAAACAAAGTTATTTCACTGTGACATGGGGAAGACACATATACATAAAAACCATTGAACACATTTTGTTGAATGTTTTTAAACACCAAAAGTCCTTCTCTTTGTTCAAAAACATTCCACACATTCCGATGTGTGGGGGAAGTGAAAGGTTTGTGTGTGTGTGTATGTGTTGATGTAACTCGCCTGGCCAAGATTCACTACAACGAAATATCTCATGTTTTTGCAAACTGTACAAAGGAGCAAGATGTAAACGACATAATCAATTACAAACATAAAAAATGATCACAAGCGTATTTGTTTTAAATGGAAGCAGGCTGATCTCTAGAATTACCAAACTTAATGAATGGGCCTCTCTCAGTGCAATAGTCATATGTAATAGTTTAAGTGTAAAACAGCATAGGCTTACTTTTCACGTTAAAACTTACTTATAAGTAACTTAAGTAAGTAATACTTGCTTATATTAACAGTAGTTTACAATAGTCTGTGCGATTCAGCATCGTAGATAGAGGGAAAGTTTAGTCAAACACTTAAATTAATGTTGAATGAATGTTGACGGTTCTCAAAGAAATGTTTTCGCCTAAAACAGACACACTGTCCAACATACAAAGACATCTGCTAGCTATCTGAATAGTCATCATTTGTGAATTTTTGTATATTTATTATAAACGGTGCTTTTCAACCCTGGTTTCTTGGTGATTTGGGCCCGTTCAATTACTGTATAAAGATTATGTTTTTAAAGTGAGACCATAGGCTAGAGTATGGTACTTTGCATCGCTACGATGTGAAAAAATACAGCCAAACATTTAAGCGCTACTATTTACACACACACACACACACACACTATGGAGGAGAATATCTAACTGTAGCTTGTGAACATTCCCTTATCTGATTATTTTGGTCAGAAAACAATTTTGAACAAAATTATGCTGGATATTGAAGCGTTAGTTAAAAATAAAAGGTATTAGTCGATAACAAACCATAATTATAATCATATTACATTTTGATAAAATTTTATTTTAGTAAAGCTATGACCGTATCACCGAACCACAAAGTTTTGCGATTGTGGTTGAGACCTCGCAGAGATTACGCCAATATTAGGGCTCTCAAACATTGTCTGTTTGTACTATGCCTGACACTTAGTAATCAAAAGGCATTTCTGTAGGTTTGTCAAAACAAAGAAAATGTTATCATGGTTTTAAACACAACACTATCTTGTATCATCGTGTACTAAGTCCATTTTTATCAGGCTGATATTTGTAGAAAGTCAATTTATAAAAGAAAAAAGAACCGGTTAATGGTCTTGGTTGGTTGGTTGGTTGGTTGGTTGTTTTATTTGTACCCGTCGGTAAATTAAGTTCGAGAGAACAAAGTTTAGGCAGTTTCTCAAACATATAGGCGATAACACCATACAAACAGAACAAGACACTACAATAATTTACTCCATCTTAATACTATTGTCACAGTCTTCGTCTTCACCTGTTTGTCCCGTCGGCAGCACTACACTTCCCAGGATCCTCTCGTCACCCTATCCCGTGTTCACTCCCTCATCAGCCACCTGTTCCTCGTCATCATCATCTGTTTCACCTGTTCTCACCCCATTATGTTTGATTATTCTGTGTATTTAGTTCCCTCTGTTTTATCAATGGTTGTCGGTCGATGTTGTATGTTACCCGGTGTTACCCTGCCTTCCAGCCTGTATTCCTATTAAATGTTACCTTCATTGTGAATTTGGACTCCTCCCGTTCCTTCCGCTTGCACTCCTGCATTCCTGAACCTTACCCCGTGACAGATCGACCGACCTCAAACCAACAAGGATGGACGACCAGATGGAGGCTTTCCTCTTCGATCAGAGTGGGGCCTCTTTGGAGGAGTTCGTGGAGGTTTATCTGCACCTACACCAGGACATATACTGGGAGGAAGATTTCCTGAAACTACGGTTCTGGAGAGGTTTGGACGACCCATTAGACCAAATTCTGCTGCTCGAAGACCTCCATCTGCCGTTGTTCGAGTTTTTGGACAGGGCTCTATGGGTCTGTGGTTCGTCCCTTACAGTCACACCAGTCCAGCCCGAGTCCAGTCCTCCCAAGCATGACCTCCCGTTTCGGCGCCCCCGCTGGATGCTTGTCCCCAGAAAGCCTGCGCTCACCGTCAGCCCTGCCGAGCCGGCGCTCACCGTCAGCCCTGCCGAGCCCGCGCTCACCGTCAGCCCTGCCGAGCCCGCGCTCACCGTCAGCCCTGCCGAGCCCGCGCTCACCGTCAGCCCTGCCGAGCCCGCGCTCACCGTCAGCCCTGCCGAGCCCGCGCTCACCGTCAGCGCGGTTCCGTCCAGCTCTCCAGAGACTGTATGCTCTTCACCGCTGGTTCCGTCCAGCTCTCCAGAGATTGAATGCTCTTCACCGCTGGTTCCGTCCAGCTCTCCAGAGATTGAATGCTCTTCACCGCTGGTTCCGTCCAGCTCTCCAGAGATTGAATGCTCTTCCCCGCTGGTTCCGTCCAGCTCTCCAGAGATTGAATGCTCTTCGCCGCTGGTTCCGTCCAGCTCTCCAGAGTCTGAATGCTCTTCGCCGCTGGTCCCGTCCAGCTCTCCAGAGATTGAATGCTCTTCACCGCTGGTTCCGTCCAGCTCTCCAGAGATTGAATGCTCTTCACCGCTGGTTCCGTCCAGCTCTCCAGAGTCTGAATGCTCTTCGCCGCTGGTCCCATCCAGCTCTCCAGAGATTGAATGTTCTTCACCGTTGGTCCCGTCCAGCCCTCCCGAGACTGTATGCTCGTCACTGCTGGTTCCGTCCAGCTCACCAGAGAATGAATGCTCTTCACTGCTGGGTCCGTCCAGCTCACCAGAGAATGAATGCTCTTCACTGCTGGTTCCGTCCCACTCACCAGAGAATGAATGCTCTTCACTGCTGGTTCCGTCCAGCCCTCCAGAGAATGAATGCTCTTCACTGCTGGTTCCGTCCCACTCACCAGAGAATGTATGCTCTTCACTGCTGGTTCCATCCAGCCCTCCAGAGACTGAATGCTCTTCACTGCTGGTTCCGTCCAGCTCACCAGAGAATGAATGCTCTTCACTGCTGGTTCCATCCAGCCCTCCAGAGACTGAATGCTCTTCACTGCTGGTTACGTCCAGCTCTTCAGAGACAGTATGCTCTTCACTGCTGGTTCCGTCCAGTTCACCAGAGAATGAATGCTCTTCACTGCTGGTTCCGTCCAGCTCACCAAAGAATGAATGCTCTTCACTGCTGGTTCCGTCCAGATCACCAGAGAAGGAATGCTCTTCACTGCCGGTTCCGTCCAGCCCACCAGAGACTGAATGCTCTTCACTGCTGGTTCAGTCCAGCTCACCAGAGAATGCATGCTCTTCACTGCTGGTTCCGTCCAACTCACCAGAGAATGAATGCTCTTCACTGCTGGTTCCGTCCCACTCACCAGAGAATGAATGCTCTTCACTGCGGGTTCCGTCCACTCACCAGAGAATGAATGCTCTTCACTGCTGGTTCCGTCCAGCCTCCAGAGACTGAATGCTCTTCACTGCTGGTTCCGTCCCACTCACCAGAGAATGAATGCTCTTCACTGCTGGTTCCGTCCCACTCACCAGAGAATGAATGCTCTTCACTGCTGGTTCCGTCCAGCCCTCCAGAGAATGAATGCTCTTCACTGCTGGTTCCGTCCCACTCACCAGAGAATGAATGCTCTTCACTGCTGGTTCCGTCCCACTCACCAGAGAATGAATGCTCTTCACTGCTGGTTCCGTCCCACTCACCAGAGAATGAATGCTCTTCACTGCTGGTTCCGTCCCACTCACCAGAGAATGAATGCTCTTCACTGCTGGTTCCGTCCAGCCCACCAGAGACTGTATGCTCTTCACTGCTGGGTCCGTCCAGCTCTCCAGAGAATGAATGCTCTTCACTGCTGGTTCCGTCCAGCTCTCCAGAGAATGAATGCTCTTCACTGCTGGTTCCGTCCAGCTCTCCAGAGACTGTATGCTCTTCACTGCTGGTTCCGTCCAGCCCTCCAGAGACTGAATGCTCTTCACTGCTGGTTCCGTCCAGCTCTCCAGAGACTGTATGCTCTTCACTGCTGGTTCCGTCCAGCCCTCCAGAGACTGTATGCTCTTCACTGCTGGTTCCGTCCAGCTCTCCAGAGACTGTATGCTCTTCACCGCTGGTTCCGTCCAGCTCCCAAGAGACTGTATGCTCTTCACCGCTGGTTCCGTCCAGCTCTCCAGAGACTGAATGCTCTTCACCGCTGGGTCCGTCCAGCTCTCCAGAGACCGTGTGCTCTTCACTGCTGGTTCCGTCCAGCCCTCCAGAGACTGAATGCTCTTCACTGCTGGTTCCGTCCAGCCCTCCAGAGACTGAATGCTCTTCACTGCTGGGTCCGTCCAGCTCTCCAGAGACTGAATGCTCTTCACTGCTGGTTCCGTCCAGCTCTCCAGAGACTGTATGCTCTTCACTGCTGGTTCCGTCCAGCCCTCCAGGGACGGAATGCTCTTCACTGCTGGTTCCGTCCAGCCCTCCAGAGACAGGATGCTCTTCACTGCTGGTTCCGTCCAGCCCTCCAGGGACGGAATGCTCTTCACTGCTGGTTCCGTCCAGCCCTCCAGAGACTGAACGCTCTTCACTGCTGGTTCCGGCCAGTCCTCCAGAGACTGAATGCTCGTCACTGCTGGTTCCGTCCAGTCTCTCCGAGCCCGAGCTCTCTTCTTCGCCGGGCTCGACCAGTCCAGTTCCAGAGACCGTCCAGCCTGTGCCGGAGACCGTCCAGCCTGCTCCGCCCTGGCCACGCCCTCAGCCTGCTCCGCCCTGGCCACGCCCTCAGCCTGCTCCGCCCTGGCCACGCCCTCAGCCTGCTCCGCCCTGGCCACGCCCTCAGCCTGCTCCGCCCTGGCCACGCCCTCAGCCTGCTCCGCCCTGGCCACGCCCTCAGCCTGCTCCGCCCTGGCCACGCCCTCAGCCTGCTCCGCCCTGGCCACGCCCTCAGCCTGCTTCGCCCTGGTCTCGCCCTCAGCCTGCTCCGCCCTGGCCACGCCCCTCTCAGGCCCCAGTTCGTCCCCCCTCCTTCCTCTGTTCCGCGGCGTGAGGTCACGCCTCCCGGGAGGGGGGAGTTCTGTCACAGTCTTCGTCTTCACCTGTTTGTCCCGTCGGCAGCACTACACTTCCCAGGATCCTCTCGTCACCCTATCCCGTGTTCACTCCCTCATCAGCCGCCTGTTCCTCGTCATCATCATCTGTTTCACCTGTTCTCACCCCATTATGTTTGATTATTCTGTGTATTTAGTTCCCTCTGTTTTATCAATGGTTGTCGGTCGATGTTGTATGTTACCCGGTGTTACCCTGCCTTCCAGCCTGTATTCCTATTAAATGTTACCTTCATTGTGAATTTGGACTCCTCCCGTTCCTTCCGCTTGCACTCCTGCATTCCTGAACCTTACCCCGTGACAACTATTCACAAAAGGTCTTGCGTCAGAAAACAGCAAATATGTGCTTTTACATTTTTGTTAAAACTTTAAAGTAAGATTATCCTTTAAAAGTGTAATACAAATCGTAAAGACTATTTGATTTTTTGGGGAACGTTGCAAGCTAGTGTCATTAAACTTTATCTTTTTAAGGGGAATTAAATATTTTTTAAAACGTATTTCATTAGCTAAAATCAATGTCTATAAATATGATCTCATTGGTGTAAAATTAGCTCTGACAATGATCTGACGGGTGAGTCACAGAGGCTGCCGTGTCGTTCCCCCATCTTGAAAAACTATAATAACGGAGAGGGACAAAAAAGCACTAGTCCACCGCAACGCGTTTTCATTGAGAGCCGACTGACTGAAACGGACGCAAGGAGGTCAGTGAGAGGCGCTTGAAAGGCTGCACTGCTGCACGATACTTCATAATGCAATCCTCATTGCCATGATAATGCTTAAAAATTGAATCTAAAAGGAAGGGTGACCGGCAAATTTAAAAACAAGGGTGAATGTCGGGACAGCTTTTCCCAGGTGGATAGAGGTAATGAAGGAGAAAGACTTTGAACAGAACGTACAAGTCCTGCTTTCTTATCGACAGTTAAGTCAATGGTCTAAATTACAAGCTTTTTCATTCCGTGGTTGTGTAATTCATTATATAGACGGCGTAACGGTAGAATGTGTATAGTTAAACTCGAAAAAGTGCTATTGGACGACATGTCCTAGCTTCTTGGCACATAACGGTCACCGTAATCACAACACGCATTTAAAAAAGCGCGGCGCTAGAGAGTACTATGCGTTTGAATGGCAAATAAAATTTCACCGCTAGATGGGTGAAATTCCTACACGGCGTGCCTTTTAAGGACGAAGCTGTAGGGTCTTTAACAAAAAGCCTCCAAAATGGAGGAGGTCAAAGGGCATGTTTCTGCTATAGAATCATCGGCTCTCCACAAAGTCTGTTCATGTCGTCAACACCAAAAAGCTGACATTTGAAAATTCTACATATATTTTGTGTAGATAACCGATAGTATATTCTCAGTGAAGGTTTCACTTGTGTCTTTTTCCACAATGAATAAGGATAGTTTGGGAGATACAAGAAAAGTAAAAATGATATATCTTATACGTACAAATGGTCATAGCTACCGTAGAAAAAGTGAGATCATGCTTTGAATTAAGATGTGTAAATTAAATATTCGGTCAAGACCAACTTTACTTATGGAGCATCATGGACAACACTGCGCCTCTGAAAATGTGTGGTGATTTTCTAAATGATACAGCTTAATCTAAATAAGTGCAACGTAGAGTCGTGTGATTTCTTTTAAAACAACAAAAACAAACTTTGACAACTTGTTTCATGTGGCATGGACAAAAATAATGTTTGAAATATTTAGTAGAAATAAGATCTAAGACGCCAAAGCACAGTTTTTTGCTTTAATTTTCTTACATTTTAGTATAAATAATAGCTTTGGTTAAATTTATGGAAACCCATTTATATCATACAGAAGTCTTGTAAGATAAACAGATGATGACTTCAATAAAAAATTTAAACAGTCTTTTAATTTTAAAAGATCTAATTGAAACTTTTAAGATTATGGTTTTAAGTGAATTTAGAATAAAACTCTGAAAAGTAGACTAGCATTGCATAAGCTGTGACATAATTGTGCTCCAGTGGCTCATCTGGCCTGTAACTCCTCCGTCTCTGTGAGGGTTTGAACCTTCATCTCACCCTATCACTAACGGATATGAGAGGTCTTTGTTTATGACAGCTTAAACTATTTGCTTTTTGCATAGTCTTTATCATTGCCTAGATCTAGTTTGCATAGAATGAGTTTTTTGTAATTATACATGTAATTGATATATTCTTTAGATAAAACTATGTTTAATTTGTACAAATACATTTTAGTAACATATGTGTTATTATTCATTATAGAGTTATATATCATTTAATTTATAATCATTTGATTTAAAAATAGAGATTTTATGCTTTGTGAGTGCAAAACAGCTTTATTATAAATTATATTCAATTATTTATTGAAAATGTAAAAATCCAGTTTTCTCTGACGGTAGAGTTTTAGGTGTATGGTATAGAATACGCAGTTACAGTACAAAAATTGTTATGGCTATATTAATAAAAATACTTTTAGGTCGGCATTAAACAAAATCATTAGAGTAATCTTTAAAAGAAATAGAAGATATGAATGTATTAAAACTATAAAGATTTAATTTAAACAATCTTTTCATTTTAAAAGCGTGAAACTTTTACGATTATGATTCGAAATAATTCTAGTACGAACAAAACTTTGACTCGGCGATGCACAGAGACTCAGAGGCTCTGTCACTATCCTGAAGCTAATGGGTGGCCGGCCTTTGGCATCACAGTTTCTAAAATGTCTTCATTGGTGCTCTCACACTAAAGATAGACCTATGTGGTGATTTTCGCAGAGATACTACTTAAGGAATTATTGAACATTTCACACAATGTGTGAGATGACTTGTGAGAGATCGAATTTTTTACATGCACCCTGATAAATAAAAATATAGTCAAGTTTTTCCATAGACCGCTGATGTAGCATATTTGTTTTATGAATTAATTTAATTTATTTTAAAACATCTGGTATTTTTAAAAGATATCATTTAAACTTTTAATGATTATACTATGAAGTAAGATTAACACTAATCAAACATATGGAATGTCTCCGCTGAACCGACACACACACAATGCATGCCTGTAAAGCGAGGGGGAGAGAGGATCACTTGTGGGAGATCTTAGTCTTAAGATCTTAGTCTTATTTTTGAAATGAACGATAAAAGCATTTAATTGATATACTTTTAAATGAACAATGTTGTTCAACTTCAACTCAGTTAGTGTGAAATGTTATATTTGTAAATTAATAATTGCACATTTATTACCATTTCATTTATATACTTTTGAAGATCAATGTTTTTCAACTCTAGTTAGTGTTAAATAATAATAATTTTGTAAAATTACTAGATGTAAATTTATAACTATTTTCATTTATATAGAGCTTAATGTTTAGTGTGAAATATATCGTCCTCACTTGAAGGGGTATAATGTAACACACACAAACACACACAGAAAATAAGTGTGAGAGGGTCCCTCTGACTTAGAGGATTCAGAGAGGTCTAAAGTAATTTATTGCCATTTATTACACAGAGACACACACACACACACACACACACACACACACACACACACACACACACACACACACACACCACTCCGGCCATGCATGGGGGAGAGAGAATCACAGGGAGATCTTCACAACTTTAAACTCATCTTTTACATCTTTTGTAAACCATCCATGTATTGTATGGGCATCTTAGGAAGTACTTTGTCGACCAGCTGGAAAAAGTAAGATGGTTTTATTTTTGATAGACTGTTAGTCAACTTATAATCTATAAAACATGTTGTTTTATTTTACAATGAATGATAAAGCATTTTATTGATATTCTTTTTAAATGAACCATGGTTTTAACTTTAGTTAGTGAGAAAAAGTTAGAACTTTTTCTGTTTCAGCACAGGATGCAGGAATGTAATGCTGTTACAGACACACAGATACACACACACACACACACACACACACACACACAGAAAAAACACACGCTCACGGATGCTTCTGTTGATGAGAGGGAGAGAGGTTTTTCACATCTTGATGAAAATGACTGATAAAGTAAGATGCTTTTTCACATTTAAATCTAAATGTTTTTTCCTTATAATCTATAAAACACGGTTTCATTTTTTAGCTCGTGTAAGATTTTTTTCTCTGGGTGAAGGAATGTTCAGCCATCTCACAGCCCGACTGTCACAGGGCCGAAGGACGGTGAGAGAATCTGAAGGGATCTTCACCACTCAAGTAAGCCGCTTTTATTTTACAGACCATATTGTGATACGGTCATTATTAGAAAATTATTCCATCAATGCAACAGCAGGATGGGATGGGGAATTCTGTAGAACAGAGACCACCCATTTTATAGACGGGCTTCTGGTATGGGAGGGGGCTACATAAATGATAAAACCAGACAACTGGTCAACCATGGTCAAACCTGTCCATTTTGATCGATCGCTTCCTGGGGTCACTAAGTGGTCAAAACCACACATGTTCACACACATGTTTTTTGGATTAAAAAAGGTCAACGGGTCAAACCCAGGATGTTCCCACACATGTTTTTTGGATTAGAAAGGTCAACGGGTCAACACCACCTGTCCATTTGATTGATCGATAGGTCAAAGGTTAATCGATACCCCAGACATGGAATGTCAAAGGTCAAAGCTTTATGACTACTTCAAAGATGGCATCCGGAAGGTCAAAGGTCAGCCCCACCCTCTTGTCAATCAAAAGGCCATAAATCATTTTGACACAAGGTGCCCTATTATAACTACTCATAGGGAACCGTGCACATGGAGGCACCTAGCCAGCATCCAGAGCAACAGCAGTGGTGCCCGCATCATCGGTGCTGGAGGACTCAAGGCTTCAATGGAAGACACTGAGGGAATATCGCACTTATCCAGTCCGAGGAGTGGAGTGGCGAGCAAGCGAAGACACCTGAGCGGGTCTAGTACTGGCGGAAGCGAGTACGTGAGAGGACACTGGCTCAATTCGCAGATTGTAGAATCTTGCGAAGGTGTTGGGTGTCGCCCAGCCTACAGCTCTGCAGATGTCCGTTAGCGAGGCGCCATGCGCTAGAGCCCAAGAGGAGGCCACACTCCGAGTGGAATGGGCCGTCACACCAAGGGGGCATTGACGGCCTTGCTGCTGGTAAGACAAAGCAATGGCGTCCACTAACCAGTGGGACAGCCGTTGCTTTGAGAGAGCCCTTCCCTTCTGGCTCCCCCCATGACAGACAAGAGCTGGTCTGAGGTCCTGAACACCGCGTCCTGTCAACCTAGGTGCGGAGAGCACGTACCGGACAGAGCAGTGCCAAGGCTGGGACTGCCTCCTCCAGGGGCAGCGCTTGCAGGTTCACCACGAGGTCCCGGAAGGGAGTGGTAGGAACCTTGGGCATAATCCATGCCGGGGTCTCAGGAATACGTGAGAGTAAGCCGGCCCGAACTCCAGGCACACTTCGTCAACGGAGAGTGCGTACAGGTCCCTTACTCTCCTGATGGAGACCAATGCAATCAGGAGTGCTGTCTACATAGGACAGGGCAAAAACTCTACCGACTGCAAAGGCTCCAGGGGAGGCCTCTGCAGAGTACTTAGATCTACTTAGAGGTCCCCAGAGGGCACGAGGGGAGGGAGGCGGATTTAGCCCCCTCGCTCCCCTCAGGAACCTGATGACCAGGTCATGCTTCCCATAGACTTACCTTTCACTGCATCATGAGACGCGGCAATGGCCGCGACATAAACCCAAAGGGTGGAGGGCGACAGCCTACGCTCCAACCCTTCTTGCAGGAAGGAAAGCATGACTCCGATCGAACATCTCCGGGGGTCTTCTCCGCGAGAAGAGCACCAGCTGACGAAGAGGTTCCACTTCAATGCATACAGGTGTCTCGTGGACGACGCTCTAGCGGAAGTGATGGTTGCCGCCACCGCAGGTGGCAGCGAACTCAAACCTGCCTCGTCCCGTCCAGGAGCCACACGTGCAGCCTCCAGAGATCGGGACGAGGGTGCCATAGAGTGTCCCGTCTCTGAGTGAGTAGATCTTGTCTCAGAGGAATAGGCCAAGGAGGTGCTGTCGCGAGGAGCATGAGTTCGGAGAACCACGTCTTGGTGGGCCAATAGGGGGCTACCAGCAAGACCTGCTCCTCGTCCTCCTTGATCTTGCACAACACCCGTGCAAGAAGGCTCACTTGGGGAAAGGCAACTTGCGTGGGCCCCGCGCCAGTGCATCTGAGCCGAGCGTAGCCTCGGTCAGGGAATAAAACTGGACGCAGTGGGATGAGTCCCGGGAGGCGAACAGATCTATCTGTGCCTCCCCGAACTGGTCCCAAATCAGCTGGACCGTCTGGGGATGGAGTCGCCATTCGCCGGAGAAGTACGGACCCGTGACAGCTCGTCGGCTGCCAGGTTCCGGTCTCCTGGAATGTATACTGCACGAAGGGAGGGACCTCAGGTGCTTCTGACTCCATAACAAGAGGTGGCGGGCGAGCTGCGACAACCGGCGTGAGCATAGACCCCCCTGGTGGTTGATGTACGCTATTGCCGTGGTGTTGTCTGAACGGACAAGCACATGTTGACCCCAGAGCAACGCTCGAAAGCGGTGCAGGGCCAGACGTACTGCCAGCAGCTCGAGGCAATTGAAGTGCATGAGGCGCTGGGGTCCTGTCCAGGAGCCCGCGGCTGCATGCCCATTGCACATAGCACCCCAACCCGTGGTAGATGCATCCGTGGAGACAACGAGATGCCTGGAAACTCGCTGAATAGGGACGCAGGTCCGTAAAAAGCTGAGGTTCGACCACGGGAAGAAGGTTCGGCGGCACGCTGGAGTCACTGGAACTCGGAGCGAGCCGCGATGCCATGCCCACCTCGGGACTCGATCGCGAAGCCACAGCTGAAGCGGTCTCATATGAAGCATACCGAGCGGCGTTGCCGCGGATGCCATATGCCCCAGGAGCCTCTGAAATAGTTTCAGTGGAACCGCACACTTGCCCTCGAACTGTCGAAGACAAGTCAGCAGTGAGTGCGCGCGCTCGTTCGTGAGCAGCGCGGACATGGCGACCGAGTCTATCTCCATGCCGAGAAAAGAGATCCTCTGTACGGGGCAAAGTTTGCTCTTTTCCCGGTTGACCCGAAGGTCCAGACGGGCTAGGTGCCGGAGCACCAGGTCTCTGTGTTCGCAAACCTGTTCTCGAGAGTGTGCCAGTATCAGACAGTCGTCGAGATAAATCAGGGTGCGAACCCCGTGTTCGCGAAGGGGAACAAGGGCTGCCTCGACGATCTTCGTGAAGACGCGAGGTGACAGAGCTAAACCGAAAGGGAGAACCGTGTACTGATGCCTGGCCTCGAGGCAAACCGAGAACGGTCTGTGTCGAGGCAATATGGAGACATGAAGTACGCGTCCTTCAGGTCGAACGCTGCCAACCAATCCTGAGGCCAAACGCATTCGAAAATGCGATTGGCTGTGAGCATTTTGAACGGTAGTCGATGGAGAGTACGGTTCAAAATGCGCAGATCCAGGATCGGCCGTAACCCACCGGTCTTCTGGGGACAGTGAAGTATGGGCTGTAGACCCGGACCTCACCTCGGCTGGAGGGACCGTCTCGATTGCACCCTTCGCCAGCAGGGTCGCAATCTCCGCTCTCATGACCGGGGCATTGCCACCGACCACCGTGGAGCGAACTCCCCTAAAGCGGGGAGGAGACCTCGCGAACTGAGTCGCGTAGCCGAATCTGATCGTTCTGATGACGCAGCGGGACAGGTCGGGGAGCTCTAGCCGGGCTCCCAGGACTGAACCAGCGGAGTCATGCGAACCACAGACGTCCCCCCGGAGGGCCAGCGGTACAGGGAGACCGGCATGCGCACAGGAGTTACCCTGTGCGGATGCACAGTCGAGCCCCGTTCCCCGACAGAAGAGACCAGGG
The DNA here is from genome assembly GCF_016745375.1 of Pimephales promelas. Next base: position 47,421 of record NW_024121330.1, read on the forward strand.
AAGGACCAGCGTTCCACGGGGGTCTGTTCTGCCGGGGGTCTGGCGATAGAGGGGGAAGGGAGTGGCGTAGTCCGGGGACGACACACGCTGCCTTCCGCACCCTCAGAGACAGAGAGGAATGGGTGGGCTGATGCACGGGAACGTCGAGGGCACTCATTCCTGTCTGTGTGCTCAATGATAGTGTCAGCTTTTCCTCAACCAGCTCAAGGAGCTAGCTAGAACAAAAAAGATTCTCTACCGGCCCTCCACCGGGGGAAGGAGGGGCCCTGCTACCGCCTCCTGAGAAAAACCATGACACTATCACTGAGCGGCCCACCTCAGGAACATCGCATCGCCTGGCGTCAGCGAGGCACACGGTCTGAGGGGGCTGAGACGCTTACCTGTGGCCTCCTCCGCGACGCGAACCGGCTGAAGGCTGCTGCTGGGGCCGCGTGGGAGGGAAGGGAGCCGCAGGGGGGCGTCCTCGGCGGCGAGCGGGTGGAGGTGTCTGAGCCGACGGCTGGTTGGAGGCAGCAGCTGGCCGTCGGGGCAGAGAAACCGCCTTCGTCCGCTCCTAGGCGGTCGAGAAGTGCTGGGCAAAGTCCTGGACCGCACCGCCGAGCATTTGGATGATACTCCTGGACCACAGCGGTGGGCATCACCTGACCAAGGGAGCGAGCGACCGCTTCCCTGACCCGTTTTAAGGGCAAGGTATGCGGCAGGCTCACAGCTCGCTTGGTCCGACCTCTCCTCGTGCACATTCCTGAGCAGCTAGCAGGTGCTCATCATATGCAGGGCGGAGGCTGCCTGTCCCGCCGCTCTACAGAATCGCGCCGCCATAGACGACGAGAACCCATAGGCTTTGGGGGGGGGCATCTGAGAGCAACCGCGGGTGGACGTGCCCTGCGGACGCAGCTGCATCGCAACAGAGCGTTCCACCGGGGGAGCCCCAGCGTACCCACAGACAGCCGCATCGCCGAGGGGAGGAAGGGCGGGGAACTGAAGCACGCTCTTTTTTCCTTTTTAGTATATATATATATATATATATATATATATATATTTTTTTTTTAAGTGCGTGTCAGTTCCGCATGCAACTCGGGGAAAAAAGGAAATTGGGGTTGGCCGTGGCCGTAAGGCGGCAGCGTCACCCAAAAACCAATTATCCAGCCGCGAGAGATCGGGATGGGGGGGGTTCCACCCCCACCCGATGCTCACGGAGGCCCGAGATACCATGGCCATCATCGCGGGATCAGACACGGCGACGCTGACGCTCCCGAGGGATGCAACGCGGCCGCATCGTCACTTCCCGAGGAGTCAAGCCCGCCTTGTGATGCTGCGATCGTCATCGCATCATTCTCTGGAGCGCTGAACGAAACAGACGGTACCTCAGAGAGGCAGACGTCTGAAGCGATACAGCGCTCACTGGCTCTAACACTGGAGCGGTGGGTGTGACCCGAGGAACTAGCGTCGGAGGGAGTGTCACACATTCACCGTCATATCACCCTATCCGCGAGTCGAAGAGCTTCTATTTTAAGAAGCAGAACGAGTAACGGACACGGGGACTCTCACTATCAGATCATTGAGTCTCGATCACAGTGTAGAGATGCTCATGTTCCCATTCAGAAGGAACATGAGTCATCCGCGAACGCTGCTACTACATGCTGAAGCCCAGGCACACACAGAGCAGCGATCGCGACCATCAGAAAATGACATGAAACGAACGCACCCAGAAGAACACGGGCGAGTCGTCTTTAAAAAGACGTGCCGCGTGCAGCTCTTTCACTTAGAGAGGAGGAAATTCACTCTTTCAGCGCTGAGGCGACCAGGGAGAAGCGCAGAGTCTGGCAGACCACTGCTCAGATCGCAGGCAATGCAGAGTCTCGCTGGGTACCGCCATCACACCAACACTGAAGAGGACGCTCGTCTCGAAGAGTCTTGAATCAGTGAGAATGGCTTGAGGAGTGAATAATTCTCTTGGCTCCGAAGCGAAAACATACTGCGGTTGCGTTCACTTCCTCCTTTTATACTCACGGAGTAGGGCGGAGTACGCTATGCAAATTTCCGCAGCTCCAAGGCATTGCATGCCATTTGCTCGTTGTTAAATACTCGAAGAGGATTGGCTTTCATGCGAAATCCCCCGATCTCCGTCACTTCTGACGTAACTCGAAGTGACTACGAAAGGGAACAATACATTGATTGAAATTTTGTAAGAAACGTTTTGTTTGGAAAGGCAATATACATGGGGGCGTAATTGATCATGAATAATGATGTGGTTCACACCTGAGAAGACAATGACCTGCATAATGAGCCTTTCATTCAGGTGTTGAGACCACAAGAAAGAATGTGAGGACTTATTTTGTATGCATGCAGTTTGTACAATATCCAAGGTAAACATTTCTAGTAACTATGCAGTTCATTCTCATACGATCACCAGCTGGAGTGCCCTGAGAGACACCAGAGGGCATTCCATATCAGACTGACCAACTCTCAAAACTACATTTCCCATCATACACCTCCCTGGACTGATTACACCATACACCTGCACTGTACTGATTGCACACACACACACCTGCACCTCATTTACACACACATAAAAGCCACTTCCACACACTACTTCCCTGCAAAGTATTGCATTGGCACGGCCTGTAATCACTGAGCGGTTTCCCTATCTGGCTGATCTGTTTGCTGACCCTGGTTTGTGATCTTCTGCCTGTTACCTGACTACTCTCTGTGCTCACTCTTTGATATACCGGTTTTGCGGTTTCCTGGCCCCTGCCTGTTTGACGATTCTAATAAAAGCTGCAAATGGATCATACTGGGTCTCCCCATTCGTAACAAGAAGGCTTATATCTTGTAAATATTTTTTTTTGCTATTTTATTCAAATGTTTTCACATGTAAGTCAACAACAATTACATTTTAACAATATTTTGAGTGTAATCTTTTTTTAAAGTATACATTTTATCATACGCTTTTCAAAGTTAAGGAATCAATAGTTTGAATATAGCCTACACTGGAACAAAACACTATAATAACATTTTAGTTGATGGAGTTTATTTTTGACAAAATATTTTTGCTCCTCGAAATGAAACTAAACCAGCACTTCTGACATAAATTTTTACATAAAGTCAGAACATTATGGTTACCAAAGTGCCATTCATTGCAATTTTTGGAGTGAGTCGTGTTCCGTATACACATGAAAAGATTATTTGGGGAACGATTATTTACAATAATTTACACACATGGAAAGATAATTTGGGGGGGGGGGGGTTGACTTCGATTTCACTTTTTTCATTTTAAATAGTGTGTAATGTTGTTGTTGGTGCATGAACAGTATCTGCAAAGTTGCAGCGCTGAAAGTTCAGTGCAAGCAGAGACATCGTCTTTTTAAAATCAGGAAGTATAATGCCTACAAAAATGACTCGATTGGGACTACAGCGGGTTTTAGACGTCACTAACCCATAGATTTGCATCAACCCTCCCTCCGGAATATGCAAAAAAGGGCATGGCCATATTTCTGCTCTCGTCGAATGTGTTGTGTTCACCCAGCTGTCAGGTCTTCTGTGTTCGTGCTTCCCACGGATGCTGTACTTTGTCAACAATGGATACAATTTATGTTTGATTATGTTCCTGAAAATGACGATCGTAATTTAGCTCTCTGTGCTGCGCATTTTACGGAAGACAGCTTCCAGAATCTCCACAAGTTCAATGCCAGATTCAGGAAGAAACTGTTACTAAAACATGAAGCAGTTCCAACTTTAAAACAAGAGGCAGCAGTTGTTGGGCCACAACCTGTAAGTAGGCTAAGACTTAATCATTTTAAATGTATTTGCATGTATAATTTCAGATGTAATGTTTTAGTTTTGTCAAATGCCAGCGCTGGCTTTATATCCACTTATAAATCATGCTATTTTGTGTCTACGACAAACGCGTACAAACATTTTGGTCCTGAATTTGTATATGTACTCATTTTATAAATGTATTTTTCATGTATATATACTTTATCATCACTTGTGATGTAAGAACAGGTTTGTTATGTGTGGGTGATGAAAGGAGACACAGGGTCGGCGAATACTGGGACTCGTGCACTTTTATTTACACAACTCTTTTCATTTACACAGCGCTAAAATAAAGTTAACTCAGAATGTCAAAGGCAAAAATAAATAATAGGTGATAATACTCTTCCCACTGAACACAGCTTTGCCGAACACGGTTGCAGTGAAAACTCTTCCCGCTAAATACAGCTTTCAAATGTCATGCGTTCGGCAACAGGACTCCATAGGATACGTGCACGAGCTGCCAGTCTCTGTCTCTCAAACTGTTGTCCGCACGGCCCGCTTATATGCGCTCTCCTCACGCCAATCACTGAAATCACAGACAGGTGTTTGTCATTTGAACTTGACCCACTTATTGACCGCTCGGCTCCGTCCGTCCCAGCTCTCCCACAGTCCCACTACAGACTTCGCTGAACCACGCCCCCCTCGCCACAGGCGTTAGGTATCCGGACAACGTGAGCGACAGTTTAGCCAATCACAACACACCGGCCCAAACTAACCAATCTGAGCCCACTGCCTGTTTCTGGGGGAGTGGTTTCATAGAATCAGGAAGTCAACCGCTCGTTATATGACGAGCTGGCAATAAAGGTGAAATTTATGAAAAATAAAACTTTTTAAAAAAGAAAAACCACAAATACATGTTATATTGCACCCCATAAACACAATCATGCAAAGAAAAAAAGCAGTCAACCCCCCCCCCTTTAAATGCAGCCAATCCTGAAACTTTACAGTGTTTATGTGGCCTTACATCCACACAAAACATTAAAATACATATATTTTGTAAAGAGAATATCTAAAACAAATCACACCTTTCATTATGGTTGACTTATTATTATTTTTATTTATTTTTTCGTCTGTTGACACACCACTTACCTCAATATCTCCAATGTACACTTTATATTCTTCAGTCCAGTGCAGAGCAGCTTCACTCCTGAATCCTGCAGATTATTATTGTTCATGTTCAGCTCTTTCAGATTGGTATCTGATCCAAGAACTGTAGCCAGAGCTGAACAGCTTTTGTCTGTTAAGTCACAATCATTTAACCTACAATATAAATAAATCACATAAAATAATTGGATGGAATGTATAGAATGCATTCTCTGTATAAAAATATTAAATATTTTACATTAACCAGTCACTCCAGTTTTCCGCGATTCTGCGATCGCTGAATACAAAGCAAAAATCAACAAAATGTCGCATTTTTTGCGATTCTGCATAATTCCTAAAAACGGCAAAATAATTACAAAAATGAAAAATACCTCACAAAACATTACATTATAATCATCCAATTAAAATATCTCTGGTTTAGTTAAAGTTTAAATGTATTTTTAAGTGGATACAAATATTGCGCAAGCATGATGTCTGGGAGCGGTCTGTCAGAAAAATGGCGAAAGAAAATGTCTCACCTGCCCTCTCATATAAGCGCCAAGGTTTTCATTCGGCAGTAGGCAAGGGCAAACTTATTAACACGTTTAACATGATTGATTGACATAAAAAGTATGATATGCTCAATGGTACTAAAAAGAAATATTAAAAGCACAGTATACTGTGAAAGAGAACTAATTTCAGCCGGTCGAGTGACAGTCTGTCTCTGACTGCAGTGTGTGTGTGTGACTGACTGACTGCGTGTCACCGCCTGTCAGCGTTAGAATATTGAATTCTCTTTATAGCGCTTGAACAAATACACATAGCTACAATTACTTCAAAATATTAATCTTGGCAAGTATTTACGTAAAACTATCAGTAATAACTGATTGGGACGTTTGTCATTACTGTAGTAGGTCTTAAAGTGACAGTAACCTAATTTACCTGCTGTTGTCAGTGTTGTTAATGTTAATCAAGCAACAACAATACAGCACAACTAAAAAAAAGAACAATAAAAATAAAAATAAACAAGATTTTTGCATTTTGTATCTGACATACTATTCTGGTAAATATAATGTAATAATAATAAAATATGAAAAATCGCACATTTTTTCACAAATTTCTGGAAATTACCACCACAAAATCAGTCCGCATTCTGATCGCAAAAATAGAAAAAGGAAACACAAAAAAAAAACGTAAATCCTGGAGGGACTGATTAACAGTAAATATACAGTGAGGAGGGTGAGCTACACTGACATTACAGGTTAACTAGTATTTTCCATATCTTAGTATTTTTTAAATATTTACTAGATAAAACAAACATAAATAGTGTGCTTCATCCTTCACTATCGTTCACAAGTTCATGTTTTGCTGAAAATATGTGGTATATGATTAAGAATCACTATAGAGCCGTGTAGATAAAGGAGATGAGACCAAAACATGACTAATTACATTAAATTACTTACAGAGCTCTTCTGGCGGTTTTGATGACTGTTAATAATCGAATGAGACACTCGTCTGATTTCTTGAATTTCTGAAGCTCAAACTCCTCCAGCTCCTCCTCTGATGTCAACAACACAAAGGCTAAAGCAGACCACTGGGCAGGTGAAAGGTCAGCAGATGAGAGACTTCCTTTGCTAAGGTGGGTCTGAATCTCGTTCACCAGAGTTTGGTCGTTCAGTTCATTCAGACAGTAGAACAGATTGATGGATCTCTCTGCAGGAAGATTATCTTCTAATTTCTGCTTGATGTACTGAACTATCTCCTTGTTGCTCTGGTCAGTGTCGTCTCGCTGTGTCAACCAACCTCCTAAGAGTCGTTGAACTATCCCCTTGTTGCTCTTGTCAGTGTCGTCTCTCTGTGTCAACAGACCTCGTAAGAGTCGTCGATTGGACTGGAGTGACAGACCGAGGAGGAAGCGAAGGAAAAGGTCCAGGTGTCCATTGTCACTCTCCAGCGCCTTGTCCACTGCAGTCTTGAGAAAATCCATCATGGTTTCTTTTCTGTTTTCCTGTTCTGTAGACTCATGATCAAACACACTTGTCTTGTTGATGTCTAGAAACAGATGTGCATAAAGGGCTGCAATAAACTCTTGAATGCTCAAGTGAACAAAGCAGTACATGGTACCAAGAACGATCCCCGTTTCCTCCTTAAAGATCTGGGTACACATGCCTGAGTACACTGATGCCTTATAGACGTCAAGACCACAGGCTTCCAGGTCTGATTCATAGAAGATCAGGTTGTTTTCTTCCAGCTGATGAAATGCCAGTTTCCCCAGTGAAAGGATGGCGTCTTTATCCCAGGAAACATCTGGTGTGTATTCTCCATCATATTTCCGGCGGCTCTGCTGGATCTGAAAGCGGAGAAAGTGTGTGTACATTTGTGTCAGAGTCTTGGGAGTGTCTTCAGTGTTTGATTCCTGCAGTGTTTTAGAGATCTCATCAGCCTGAGTGTTTCTCACATCATTATTTCTCTTCTCCTCCAGAATGTTCTGGAGAACAGTGGCTGAAATCCAGCAGAAGACTGGGATGTGGCACATGATAAAGAGACTCTTTGATTGTTTAACATGATCTATGATTTCATTGGCCATTTTCTCATCTTTGAATCTTTTTCTGAAGTACTCTTGCTTTTGTGCGTCGCTGAATCCTCGTATCTCTGTCAGCCGGTCGATACAGTCAGGAGGAATCTTACTGGCAGCTGCTGGTCTGCTGGTGATCCAGACGAGAGCAGAAGGAAGCAGATTTCCCTTCATGAGGTTCGTTAGGAGAACATCCAGAGAGGCTGGTGACGATACATCACGCCACGTCTCATTACAATCAAACTTCAGAGGAAGGCGACATTCGTCCAGTCCATCAAGGATGAACAGCACTTTGAACTGATTCCTTCTTGTAAGGTTCAGTCCTTTTGTCTCTGGGAAAAACTGAGTTATAAGGTCCATCAAACTTAGTTTTTCTTTCTCCTTTAAGTTCATCTCTCTGAATGGAAGAGGAAATATGAAGCTGATATCTTGATTTTCTTTTCCTTCAGCCCAGTCCAGAACAAACTTTTGCACAGAGACTGATTTCCCGATGCCAGCGACTCCTTTTGTCAGTACAGTTCGGATCTCCTCGTCTTGTTCATGCGCTTCAAACAAATGTGTGCATTCAACCTGTATCTCTTGAGCTTCATGACGTCTGGAAGCAACTTCAATCTGTCTGACCTCATGTTCAGTATTGACCTGTTCACTGCCACCCTGAGTGATGTAGAGATCTGTGTAGATGTTATTCAGGAGTGTGGAGTCACCTTGCTTTGCAATTCCTTCAAACACACATTGATACTTCTTCTTTAGGCCACATTTCAGCTGATGAATGAAGAACAGCTCATCTAAACACAGGAACAGAAAATAGATAGTTTTAGTCTTCATTTTCTCTCCTACATTTATAAGAGACAATCAGACAGATGATCACGAGTCTCTTGCCTTCTAGAGCATCAGCAGCTTCATCTTGCTTCATCTCTCTCAGGTAATGTAGTGTGAGATCAAGAGCTGCTTCTTTAATACGGCATCTGTTCTCATTAAAGTCCTCCACTAAGGATTGTGTGTTCTCTTTCTGTAATATTTTCTGAAACTTTTCCAGCTCATTTTTCAGTAAGGTGATTATTTTCCTCTCAAGGTCCTACAAAGCAAAAATAAATAATTAAAATTAATTAAAACCGTACATCTATATTTATAAAACAAATAAAATAAAAGTAAAAACTCAAACATTTTAATTAGCTGTAATTATTAATAAATAAAAATAAACTGTTTTCACATTTCATTCTTATTTTATGGGTTCTTAAAATGAAAGTAAACGGTCAAAAATAATTAGAAATTACATTTCTAGTGAATACTTTTTCAGGAAAACATGATAAATAATCTATTATTTTTTATAATTATTAAATATTTATAAAATGTAAAGCATTTTTTTACCTGGAAGATCCACAGGAGATTATCTGTGAAATTCTTGTGTTTCCTGTGAGTCTGGAAATCTGAATCTAATGTTTCATATTTAAGCCTGTTAGAAAAAAAAAAATACTGCATTCCCGGGAAATATATTACCAAAATCTCTAGTAAATAATTTTAGCTACATATACTCTAGTAAATATTTGAAATATACAGCTTTATGTTAATTATTCATTGATGCACTTTCTAACACAGTCTGTGACCAAAAATAAGAAACATATGAAATACCCTTTGGTTGGTGATGGTGTTTTCTCACTGAAGTTTGGATGGTCACAATCCTTTGACCAGTCACTCTTCACAGACACAGAGCTGGACACATGTGAGCCTGATCTTTTACTAATAACAAATAGAGATAAGAAAAAAATTAATTACAGAAGTTCATCTGTGTCTGATAACGGCACAAACTCTCTAGTCCTTCACAGATTGAATGTTATAAAGCATTTGCACAATCATTACTGAAAACTTTTTGTAGAATTTTTTTGCATTGATTTTAATTTTAAAAATCAATGTACATTTAGCCTATAACACAACTTTAGTACTGCAGTGTAACACTTCTGCTGAATGAGAGGCAGAAAATATTGATTTAGACTGTAAATATTAATTTTCCTTTTCAGATTTAAGATGTTTATCATCTACCAGCCACAAAATAATGATATTTTATGCTATTTTTTTAAATAAGAATTTCTGCAAAGCATTTGCAAATATACAGCAATGCTTAGTCCTTCACAGGAAGAATGTAAAACTTCAGTAGTTTAAAATGATTATGAAAACAGTCGCAGTCTTACCTCTGTTCCTCTGAGAGACTCGTCTTAGAGAGAGAGTCATTTCCTCGCTTCTCTGACATACTGCAGCTAAACTAACATTGGAAACAGATCAGCACTGGTTTCAGTTTGACCTGGAGATGGCAATATATGTTCCTGAGATTAATAACATGGCATAAAATAGCATAGTCAAGAAAATAATGAAGAATGTGAAGTTAGCAGCAACAGCAAACACAATAACATAAATTGAGTCATGGCTCTAAATGTACTAGTGAATAGACATTAACACTGTGTTCAAATCATTGAGTGGGAAAATAAACCCAGTTTCTTACATTCTCTGTAGCCGTTTAGTATCATTTTTCAATCATATTTAATCATATCATGTAAAATCTGCCCCATGTAAAATTAAGACCGGAATCCCTCAGGGAACCATACTGGGGCCTTTTCTCTTCAGCCTGTATGTGAATGAGCTGCCTGAAGTGTGTCCTGAAGTTGGTCTTCAGATGTATGCGGATGACACTGTGGTTTATGTTTCTGGCAAAAGCCCTGCTGTTATCGGCAGTACACTGACCAAAAGTCTTGAGAAAGTGTCTAATTGGTTAAACAAATCATGTTTAACACTTAACCTGAGGAAAACTAAGTCTATGTGTTTTTCGATAAGAGCTCGGACAATAAATGAACTTAACATTAAAGTGAACGGCAAACTAATCGACCAGGTGGAACAAGAAAAATATTTAGGAGTGATTTTAGATTCTCAGCTAAATTTAAAAGTCATATCAAAAACATCTCAAGAAAAATGAAGGCCAGTATGAACTGTTTCAGAATGATCAGGATCTGTCTAACACTGGAATGTGCTCATGTATTTCTGAACACTATGATTCTGTCCCACCTGTCGTACTGCACCACCGTTTGGTCGCAGACCAGACAAACTACCCTAAAGCCGGTACAGAGGCTTTATAACCGTGCCTTAAACATTTTAGATGAAAAGCCCATTTGATTCCATCACTGCTATATTTTAAGTAAATATAAAATCTTAAATTTTATTAATTTCAGACATATTCATTTGTTTAGTAAATGTTTAACTGGACTTGCACCTGAGCCACTCTGTAAATTTGTGAACAGGCTCGAACCCTCCAGATCAACAAGAGCTGCTCCACATGGAGACTGTAAAGTTCCATTTTTTAAAACTTCTTTTGCCCAAAATGTTTTTTCTGTGAAAGGAGCCAATCTGTGGAACTTTCTTCCAACAAATATAAAGACCTTAACTAAACTGTCCACCATCAAAAAACTAACAAAAGCCTGGTTCATACAGCAGCAGCAGTGTGATCATGCCATATGAAATTGTATATTGTTGTGTATGTGAAGTATGTATCTATGTGAGTTTGAGTGAATGTGTTTATTTACTCATTTTTATTGATGCTAACTGGTTTCTTGACATTTTATTGTATTCACTGTCATTTTTTTTATTTATTCCTTTGTTGTTGGTTTTTTTATTTTTTTATTATTGTTAAAAGCCCTTCTAGGGACAGGTGTTGCGAATTAGCCTTGGCTATAAACACTATGATACAGGCATCGGATTGTTCTTTATGTAATAATTTATGTTTTTTTGTATCTGTCCCTATTCAAATAAACAGTAAATAAATAAATAGAAATAAATGTTATATGAATTGCTTATTCTTTTGTCGCTTGATCTTTATTTTAAGTTAAGTAAGTCAAATGCTCCCTTCAATACATGTATCATTCATTCAGTCTTTTATTTAATATTGAAAGTAGAAAAATCAGAAAATGGCTCTTTTTTCACTTAAAAAAGAACAAGAATTCAGCTTGCTCAAGGGTAGAAAAATGCAATACACAATAGGACCACATGGAGATGCCAACTGACCACTATACCAGCTGCCTTAACCTTACAGCAAAATACAAATTAAATATTAAACATTTTGAAAATGGCGACCTGAAGGCGGCTCGAGATCATCAGTGAACAGTTCCTCTGTTACCCCCTTTTCCACCCAAAAAGAACTGGTTGGGAACTGGTGCTGGTTCAAAGTTGGTTCGGAGTTGGTTCAACTTGCGATCCCCTTCAGAACCTGTTTGTTTTTCCACTGACTAGAGTGCCCAGGGAACGACGTCGTTACGTCACTGTGTACGTTGCTAGAAACACTTGCAAGTACATTGCTTTGGGATTATCTCTAACTCGTGTACCAAGAAAACTTTAAAAACAATTGAAATATGTAAGTCTTTTAATCTTTTCGTTTGATATGTAATCTTTTCTGATAAGTTATGTACCCCTGTCTTTGTGTCTTTTTTCTTTCCATTTATTTGTTCTATATCGTGACTGTTTTCTTCTTTGCTTATGTTTCAAATAAAAAAATAAAAACGCTTGCGTGTTTCTGCAGTTTCTCCTGGCTTTGCGATGGTCAGAAAAGATGTTTTAACACATCTAAACCCGCCTCAGCCCCCGAAGTAAACATGACGTGCTAAAAGAACGGTTCTAGTCCAGCAAAGAGTTGGTGCCGCTTTGGAACCAGTTTTTCCGGCCGCGAACCGGTTCTTTGGCTGTCGAAACACAAAGAACTGGTTCGCGTGCAGGCTCCAACTCCGAACCGGCTCTCAAAATGCTTTGGTGGAAAAGGGGCTTGTCAGAGTCAGTGTTTGTGCCTGTGCTTGGAGTGATGTCTCAATGGGGAAATGTCTCCACATGGATAATAATATTATTAGCAATAAATGTTACCAGGAAATTGCCAGAACGTCTTCTGTGTGAACCATAGACAGAGAAATGGACACAGCGACCGTATAGACTTCAACAGAGAAAAGTGAAGCCCATTAGAAGCATCTCTTCCTGATGGCCGAGCGACTGCGCAGGTTCACACTGAGCTGGACGACGGAGATGTGAAGTGAGCGACCTGACTCACAGTTATACGTCTTCTAGTAGCTGGGTGCAAAGAGGGGTTCAAGATGGCGCCTTAGCAAGACGAAGTTTCCAGAGCTCCTGACCAAACTTTGCTGTTTAAGAAAGGCCAGCTGTATCTTATTACTTTTGCTATACCAGTTGTGTTAATACATCAAATTACGAGAACTGCAAACATGCCAAAGTTTGATAAACGCAAAGAGCGAATAGAGTCGGATGTTGTCGACGTTAGCATGGATGTCCACGATTACGCTTCTCCCGCTAGTAAAGAGCAAGTGGCAGATCCTTTTGCGACCCCGTTCCCTGTCACTCCCAGCAAGCCACCTGTCAATAAAAAAGGTAAACCTTCAAATCCAGATGAGCAAGCTGATTCTGCCGTCATTTCCACACTCTCCTCTTTGATCAATTCTCGGTCTGACGTGCTTGAAGGAATGATTAGCGCCAATGCTCTCAAGATAGAAGGGCTGAAGAAAACCGTAGATTTTGTTTGTGCCGAAGTTCAAGATTTAAAGAACAATGTGAAAGATGTAGACACCAGGCTCAAAGCTCAAGAACATCTCACGGATACTTGGGAAACGCGCATTTCTGATCTAGAGAGATACTCTCGCAGATGGAACTTGAGACTGTTTGGGGTGTCTGAAAATTACAAAGAAGATATCAGATCAGAGGTAATTCGAATTTGCGGCGAGACTTACCCCGAGGCCAAGAGTAAGTACCCTGATGCCGTTGATACTGTACATCGGCTGGGGAGAAGAAGTGACAACAAGAGACCTCGCGCCATCATCATTCAGTTTACTTCACGGGTTGTCCGCGATGCCTTATGGAGAGCTGCCAAGAAGTCCCAGTATCTCAAAGATAACGGCTTGCACTTTGCAGAGGATCTGACTTCAGCAGACCGGGAGAAACGGAAGACCTTGTGGCCGAGAGTAAAAGAGGCGCGGGATGCTGGTAAAACTGCCTATTATGTCGGAGCGCGCGCGTTTATTGAAGGTGTGGAGATTACTTCTTGAACTCTTTCAACTTCAAGTGAGTAAACGTTATGTATGATAACTGGACTTTGAAAAGGTGACTGTTAATTGTCACTTGGCATTTATGTTTTCGTCTTAAAACAGCTGGACCTGTCAATTTGGTCATGTTAAATGGTCACACGAGCTCTGTTCTTTTCAATTTTCTTCTCATTAGTCAATTTTGACTTTTTGCCTTTGTTTTGATTTTTGTTAATAACCATTCTCTGTTGTTCTATTCATGTCGATGTCGTTCATTTCTCTTAATGCCAGGGTTTAGAAACAGTTTAAGAAACAATGTAAAACGCAAAGCACTCTTTTTGTTTGTTAAAAATCACGGAAGAGATTTTTGTTTTTTTCAAGAAACCCATTCCACGCAGGATGATGCAAAATTTTGGAGGTCCCAGTGGGGCAGTGATATTTGGATGTCTCACGGTACAGAGCGATCAGCAGGTGTTGCTATTTTGAAAAACAAGTTTGCTGGCGAAATAGTTCACCTCGTCAGTGACCCCGAGGGTCATTTTCTTTTGTTAGTGGCTTTACTTGGCCAGACCACCACAGTTGTTATAAATATGTATGGTTATAATTCTTCTAAGGAAAATATCGCCTTAATGGATACGGTTAGTGATCACATACAGTACTGGATAGATAAATACCCGAATGCTGGTCTTATTTTGGGTGGGGATTTTAATATGGTATTAAATAGTGATTTAGATAGGTTCCCTTCAAGAGCGGCTTCTGTATGTCCAATTTTGAATACATTTATGATGCGGTTTAGTGTTGTTGATATATGGAGAGAATTAAATCCACAGCAGAGACTCTATACCTGGAGCAGCAAGGACCACTCTAAACAGTCTCGGATAGATTATTGGCTTATTTCTCAAAGTCTAGCAAGCAGTTGTAACTCAGCCAGCATTCATGCTACGCCTCTTACAGACCACAGTGCTGTCTCTCTTAAGGTTAGTCTTTCGGCATCACTTGGTTTCAGTACAGCTTCTTCTTATTGGAAATTGAATAACCCTCTTCTCCAGTTTAAAGATGTTAAAAAAATATTACATTATTGATTGAGCAGTATTGGAAAAGAGCTTTAGCCTTAGATTCATATTGTTGCCAGTGGGAGCTGTTGAAGTTTGAAATCGGCAAATTTTTCAGAAAATTTGGGAGTAATTTAGCTAAATCTAAACGTGCAGAAGAAAATAAGGTGGTGTCTTAAATTGCAACACTTTCTTCCAAACCCCAAGAACAGCTTTCTGAATCTGATAAGCTTGAGTATGCTGCACTGCAATGTAAATTAGATGAGATATACACTTATAGAGCGCAGGGCGCCTATATAAGATCTAGACAAAGATGGATAGAGGAAGGAGAATGTAACACAGCATATTTTTTCAGATTAGAAAAGAATCGTTCGAGAACCTCATTAATTGAAACTCTAAATATTGATGGGATAGGGGAATTATCACCCTACGTCACACTGACGTCATGCAGGTGCAACTGCGCATGTCGGTTGCAGAAGCTTCAAGCTAGCCGCTGAAACAAGCCCGGAAAAATGTCGTGTTGTGCAGTGGGTTGCCAGAATCGAAAGTCTGTAAATAAAGATCTGAAGTTTTACCGAATACCATCAACTCACACTCCTTTTAACGCCAACCGCAGACGTCTTTGGTTACAAGCCATCAGAAGAATCGACTGGAACGACAACCTAATTAAAAATGCCCGACTCTGCAGTTCTCACTTCATATCAGGTAAGTGAAGTTGCGCTAAATCACCCACATCACTCTATTTAGTTTACAACAAAAACTCTGATGTATTAAGTACACTTATCTAACAATAGAATAACGAACGACCTTTGTTCAGTTGCGTTACCTTGTTTTGCTTGGTAGTTAACCTGACAGTTAGCTAGCTAGTCTAGTAGCAAGTGTAACGTTACCTAGTATTTGGCTAATAACGCGGTTATAGCGAACTCAGACTAAATTTAACTACTGTAACACTAACAGACCTAACTTTTTGTACAGGAGAGGTGTCCATGGACTCCAGTAGTCCTGACTTTGTCCCGTCTGTTTTTTCCCTACTCAACCCAGTGTCAAATAAACAAAGGCGACGCAAAACTTGAGAGGTAAATATTGTCACTTTCACCTCATTTAGTTGCTCGCTCGGATCACATCATTACTCACCATCCATTCTCTGCATGCATTGAATAGCATGGAATTTATGGCCAGTAATTTTATGTCACATTATTTTTGTCAAGAGGATTTCTTGGACTAGATCGTTTCTGTTAAGTCCTTTGAGGGATGCTATGTGATTTACACTTGACTTCATTTGGGGAACTGATAGCCTCTGTGATCTACCAAGCAACTAAACTATTTTGGCCTGACTGCTTGCTCTCTTCTCTGAGTATCAGATTTAAGAGGAAAAGAACAAGAGAGGAAACCACACACAGACCCCCAGATCACGTCCACCTGTCCACAGAAGTTACAGATGAGGTTGCATCAGAATCCTCAGCCGCTTGCCTGTCCTCAGATGGTTGCAGAATGGAGCCTGGTTCTGGTCCTTTCACAGGTAAGAACTTCTAAAATTTTAACTAATGTAGGGCAGTCACTATTATGATGAATCATGTCACCCTGTTTCTAATTTTTTTTAAGAGAGCACATACATCAAATAATAGAGAAAATAGCTAAAAAAAGCTAAAACAAGCTAAAACAAGTTACTGTGCATCTTTTAGAAGTCAACAACAATCTACTCTATCTATTTCAGAAGCCACAGTCCCTAAGGTTCTCCATGATGAGCTGAAACTCAAGTACAGCCAACTTTCTGCAGAGTGTGTCAACCTGCGTTCAGAGATCAACAAACTGAAATCAGAGAAGGAGGAACTAAAGGAAACACTCAGAAAAACACAGTTTTCCTTTAGCTCTATCAAGAGCAAAGCGGTGCATGTTCTGTTTTTCACAGGTCTGACCAGTGTCATTTTTGAGTGGTTGATTCAGAAACTTAAAGGCAGTGTAGAGGTTGTGCGTGGCTCTATGAGCCTAGAGGACCATCTATTAGTTACCCTAATGAAACTAAGATTAGGACTCAGCAACAAGGATATTGCTTTCAGATTTAATGTAACAGAATGTGACGTGTCGAAAATTTTGAGAAGTTGGCTCCCTGTCATGTCTGCGACTTTAAAACCTCTCATTAAGTGGCCAAGCAAGCAAGCAATATTAAAGAAAATGCCAAAATGTTTTAAACCTAAATATAAACGTTGCAGGTGCCTCATTGACTGCACAGAAATTTTTATAAACAGACCCACAAATTTAACCTCCAGAGCCCAGACGTACTCAACTTATAAAAGCCACAACACTGTAAAATATTTAGTTGGCATGTCACCTGCAGGAGCCATTACTTTTCTGTCGGCAGGTTGGGGCGGGCGTGTTTCCGATAAACAAATTACAGCAGAGTCTGGATTTTATGACCTTCTAGAGCATAATGATGAGATTCTAGCAGATCGTGGTTTCACCATCAGAGATGAGCTTGCTACACGCGGTGCCACCCTTAGGATCCCTCACTTTACCAAAGGAAAGAAGCAGCTCTCTGCTCAAGAAGTGGACACATCAAGGCGTTTGTCTAATGTGAGAATACACATTGAAAGAGTAATTGGTAGATGGAAAAACTTCAAAATTCTGACAACTGTTATTCCACTCACACAGGTTGACCTCTTAGATGACATGGTGATTGTGTGTGGAGCATTAACAAACCTCTGTAAATGCATAGTCCCAAGAAGATAACTTGAAGCGGTTAACGTTTTTTTTAAATTATTATTTTTTTAGGTGGTGGTGACTGCAACAGAACAGAGAAGGATCAGTGAACAATTAAGTAAATTACATTAATAGACTATGAGTAATAATATACATATGTATATATGTGTATAATATGTGTATATACTGTATATATATTAATTTTAACAATAACAACAAAAATGTAGTTAATTTAAAAAAATAAAACAAACATATTAACATAGTTCAAATGAAAATGTCAGAGAAAACAGTACAAAACCAAACTATGACATAGTGATAGCAGCCGTGCCAAGTAAAAAAAAAGGGCAGACTCAAAACATAAATAAAATAGAAGAAACAATTAATACAGCTAATCAGATTTTCTGTATACATTTTATTAATGAATTTATAATTGGTTAAATTGATAATAATTATTGCTGTACTTTTTTTTTTTTTTTGATTGTGCTTCGATGTAAAATACTAGTGTGTATTAAATAATTTGCTTCTATTTACACTTCATTCTGACTCATTAATTTTTGCACTGTTCACAGTACCACTCCACAACCTTTCTCCGTCCTTACTCTGGCGCATGTGTAGTGGAAATGGTTCTTGCACTTTGCACAGTCAATCATCATCCCAAAGTCTGGTCTTTCACAGTTTGGGCAGACTGTAGGTGCTTGCATCAGTGGATCCATGCGGCGCGTTAACAGCTCAGGCAAAACACACTGTTTGAAGAACACTTCAGCTTTCGGCAGGACTGCTTGAAGCATTTCTTCATCTCTGTTGATGCGATTGATAGTGACATCTTGCTTTGTCCACACTACGAAGTCACAGTACTGGATGTTGCATACATACATGTGAAGTTGAACTTGATGATAGTATTCATGATTCCTCTTTAGATGTAGTGCTTTATCTAAGCAGAACTGTGTGTCCTCACTGCTCCCCATCAGACCATCACGGTATTTTTATGGACACTTAATCTCTACAGCTGCTTTCCCACAGCATGTACAGTGTGCCATTCCATCCGGCGATGCCCCAAGATGTGGTTTGTCAGGCCTCACAACTAGACCACAGAGTTCCACGTCAAAGTTGTGATGTTGTGTTTTCATTATTTCTGTGTATTGTCTCCTGGCAGTGTCCTCCATATCTCTTCCCCAAAGTACTGCTGGGACATGGGACAAGTCCTGATTGCTGTAGTGCATAACCTGTTTTACAAGGTTTGTTTTTGCCTTTTCGGTTTCTACAGTGCAGACACGATGTAGGGTTGTGCTTGTTATCCTGCCAGTCCTGTGTGTGTGCCAAGCCTGAGACTGGGACTGGTTTCTAGTTGTAAACTCAAGGTTCACACACTGCTCGCTAGTTAATTCTCGCCCCAGTTTTGCAAAGGTATCTTCACTTCTCTCTAGTATTTTATTTGGGCAGAGGCCTGTTAGAGTGACATCATACAGAGCTACCAGCGGCTCTGGCAGGTCTCCAGTCTCTGTGTCGGATTCGGATGCAGAATCAGTGTCACTGAAGTCCATGCTAGTAAGCACAGCCGCGTTAGGTGCAAAGACTTTCAGATCTGCTATGTCTTCATCTGTCAGCTCTAAATACACAATAAAATATAAGTTACACAACTTATTTTAATACAAATTGCAACTACAGCTGGTTACATATGTTATAAATGGTACCTTGGTCCTGGTTATACAATTTTTATATGAATGACGTGATAGTAATGGCAGGGCTCCAGACTGCGACCAAATAGTCGCATTTTGCGACCAAAATTTGAGAGTGTGCGACTGAATTTTACATCCAGTCGCACATGTGCGACCAGTAAATTTGCCACACGTTAAACGCATGGTAAGCGTGGAAGGGACGCGTCAATGAATCCGTGACAAGAATAGCGCGAATAAACGTCTGTGGGAAGGAGACGGAGACAAATATCACAACCTGCAATGTGCGTCTGAGCAATAAGCGATCTATCGACACGTTACCTAGCAGCGAATACAAACAAAATGAAAGTGGAACTAAAATGCGCAACTCACGGACGGACCGTTAGCGTTTTTATTAGGTTGGACATAATAGACAGAGCAGCGCATAGTGGAGCCCCCCGAACCACTGACAGTAATAAAGCCCCGAACTTGCCAATCGCGGGCCGATCTCGATCACGCAACACTGTTACTAGCAGATCCAGTGAATAAATCCATTGAATTCACCTCAGAATTAATAACATAATCGCTACGAGATCCAGTGAGAAACACTCCGATTCGGCGCAGAGTTCTG
The DNA here is from genome assembly GCF_016745375.1 of Pimephales promelas. Next base: position 66,980 of record NW_024121330.1, read on the forward strand.
TTATAAACCATATCAGATCAAACAGCGCTGACGTGGAAACCAGGAGAAACACTTATAGAAGGCTTTCAGTCCACAAATCAGCAACATTCACCATGGATTTAGGCTAGTAAGTTAACTCTAACCATAAATATGATGTAAAACGCTTACAACGTAGCCTATCTTTGTCCTGCTCTTCAAAACGATAATATCATATATAAATGTTTTATTTTTTGTATTTTTTTTGTGATGATCAACACATTTTTTGTTCATTCTTCAAAGATTGTCCTAAAACGAAAAATTTTAAGATGTTGGAAAACTCTTATTAAAACAAAAAAAAAAACATTGTAAACAGTAAGATGTTTATTGGCTATTCACTCCAAGTCCTTATACATACATGTTTTCTCTCCTTTTGTTTTTAATTAATATTAAGACATTATAAGAGGATAACTAAATTAATCTAAGTGATTTATTGTCAGCCCCAGTGCTACCAGTTTTTTTTTTTTTTTTTTGTATAACTCGAGTTCTGATTTGAGGTGGTGCTGCCCTCAAATTTGAGTCTGGAGCCCTGTGAACTTAAAATAAAACAGCATATCATAATGTTAAGTCTATTTATTATTAAATAATTTGTCAGTATTACAGTTATTTTGGTGGAATTTTGAATAATTGCATTGCAAGCTTATTTAAGGTGTGCCCCTAAATTTTCTGCTTGCGCTCCTAAAATTTTCAGTCAGGGGCAACAGCGCTCCTAGTAAAAAAAGTTAGTCTGGAGCCCTGAATGGCTTAATAAAAAATTATAAATATAAGGTTATAAATATATTATGGTATGTCTAAATATGTCAGCTCTAAATACACAATAAAATATAAGTTAAATAACTTATTTTAATGCAAATTGCAACTACAGCTGGTTACATATGTTATAAATGGTACCTTGGTGCTGGTTATAACATTTTTATATGAATGATGTGATGGTAATGGCTAGGGATGAGCGAGTACAGCATTATCTGTATCTGTATCTGTATCTGTTAACCATATGAATTATCTGTATCTGTATCTGTACTCGGACTGGGCGGGGCCTAAACCCGGAAGTGGGTCGGGTAGTCTTGAAATGGGCGGGGCTTTAACCGGTATGTTATTTTAAGCATGCAATTGATATGGGTTGATCTGAAATTACTTTATTTTTTGCTGATAAGAATTAAAACTATTTACATGACAGCATCAGCATTGAGCTTCAGATCAATGGTTTTGATCACGATAACAAACGAACTACAAAACAAGTTTTGCAACAATGAATACAACACATGTGGCTGCAATTATGAAGTAAAATGTAATGAACAAGAGTATTCATCTCAACTACGGCTGGGTGATATGAACCAAAAGTCATATCCCAATATATTTAGGCTGAATTTCGATATACAAAATATATCCCGATATTTTTTCTGCAAAGTGAGAGCAAATGTTCAGTCAAAGCCAAATATGACATGTCACAAGTATAGTTTTATTGAAACTTGAACATTTGCCAAACCAAATGAATAAATAATAAACAGGTTTCTTCACCTTAGGGCTGCATGATTAGCTATGACAAAAATCTTCATTGCAGATTATTCCCTTGGAATTGTAATTGTGATTTATTAATTGGTTTATTTATTTTGTTAATACAACGTTGGTATGAGCCATTACAGTCATTAAAAAAATATAAAAAACAACACAAAGAAAAATAGGGGCATTAAGGGGTTAATATAGAAACGACAGTTACTATGGTGAATAGTGAATACACAATACTAACAAGAACTGTTTATGAAACATGGAAACTGCTCTGGTGAATAGAATGAAAATCATAACTGCATTGCTTTTATTTCGTGTAATTTACAACGTAACGGTGTTGCATGCTCGTATAGTTTCTTTTGCACTTTATATACTGAGGCGATCCAGCGCGCGCCGCCGCATTTGCGCGTGCAATTGAGTGTGCGCTACGACTAACGTTACAGTATAACGGGTGACAGGACAGAAAGTCCGTTTTGCTGAGGTGAAAGACTTTATTTCATAACATAACATGCTTTAATCAAGCACGCAAAGTGGAAAAGGAGTGGCTGGGGCGCGGGGAGCAGTGCAGAGAGCTCTGGATCAGCACTCAGCAGCTTGCTTGGAGCAAGCATCACAGCGCAAACCTGAATAGCCTATATCGATATGCAATATGGTTTAATTACATATCACATTTAAAAATATATATATTTTTTATATTGATATATCGCTCAGCCTTAATCTCAACATAACTTTTTTTTTTTTTTATCCGAGCACAGATATTGACTCGTATTACTCGTATAATATTCGTACTCGACAAAAGTGCTTTATCCGTACCGGATACTCGTTTCAGCCGAGTATCCGGCTCAACTCTAGTAATGGCTCAAGGTTCACACACTGAATGTGAACCTTGCTTAAAAAATATATATATCTAAGGTTATAAATATATAATTTATACCTGCTGTTAACTTGCTATATGTACATGGCCTGATCTTGTCTAAATTCAGATTGTGTCTACCTTTCACATTGTTCTTTCTATGCTTTGCTCTGGTTGGCTGCAGTTGGGTGTCTGTTCTCTTAGGCTTTCTGAAGCTGATCTCACTCAGTCTGGCTGGCTTCACCTCTCTCTTGGATGAGTGGAGCCACATATTTGTCCCTGAAGTACAACACTTCTCCGTCTTTCCCATCCTGACCCACAGCTCAACTTTAAACATAAGGGCAGCTGCATGGCTGCAGCATGACCCTAACCTGCACAAAATGGTTTATTCCTAGCTCTCCAATGAATGAAACACATTGTTGTAAGTGGTGCATTAGGCTATACATGTCAATAGCAGCTGTATGATTTTAGCAATAAGCAGTGAAATGGAGTTAGATTATCTTACTGACAAATACTGGGTTGGATAAATAAAAACAAAAAAGTAATATAATTTCATAAATGTCTTATGTTACATACCCAGCCATACAGGTGCAGTTTGCAGTCAGAATACAGTTGTTGGTCTTGTTGACGATAACCCAGGCCTTGTACAACTCCGTCTTCTTACCCTGTCTTTGACTAGGCAGAACCTCCGTCTTAAGCACAACGAAGTTTTGAACTTTGTAATCATGAAGTTGTATGTCTTGGACATGACCACACAGAACAAAATTATAGGCATCAAGAGATTTGTACGCTTTCAACTTCTCCTGGGTATAAACACTTGGAGTGTCGATCAGGTAATTATATATTTCTGGCCACTGAATGCTTGGCCATTTCGTTTCGTCGTTTGACCATTGACAAGGCTCTATGGCAAACGGATCTGTAAGACGTATCCCACTCATTAAGGTAAGCTTAGTTGAATAACAGCTCTTATCGCTGGGTGACAAGCTGTTGTAATACGCGGAGAACATTTTAAATATGTACAATCTAATCAATATAAAATGTAATGTTGATATCTAACTACGTAACGATAACGTAATGTATTATTTTGCTAGCTAACACCTCTCCCGCGCTCTCGCTTCTGCAATCAAGCTGCGCGCGCATCCCGAATGTTTACAAGCATATAATTGGCCTATAGTGACTAATAACCCTCAAGAAATTGCACGCTACTGTGCTAATTTTTACAGTAATCTCTATCATCGAAGTTATTCTGAAGAGGCAACTGATACCTTTCTTGAGTCTGTGAAAAACTGCAAAACTATATCAAGAAATGATAGAAACATGTGTGATAGTGAAATTACTTTATTAGAAGTGAATAACTCAATTATAGAGCTTAAAAACAATAAATCACCCGGAACTGACGGGCTAAGCGCAGAATTCTACAAACAATTTTCTGAAGAGTTATCCCCTTTTTTGCTTAAGGTTTTTGAAGAAAGTATACAGAATGAGACTCTCCCCCCAACTCTCACTCAAGGATTAATTACTTTAATTCCAAAACCCAAGAAAGATCTACTTTTAATTGACAATTGGCGTCCTGTATCTCTGCTCAACAATGATTATAAAATTTTAGCTCTTTTGTTTGCTAAAAGATTAAAATCTGTTTTGGATTCTGTAATAGATGAGACGCAATCTGGTTTCATGACTAATAGACATATTGTTAATAATATAAGGTTAGTTCTTGATCTTTTAGATTATTCAGAATTGATACAGGAGGACAGCTTTATTCTTTTTTTAGATTTTTATAAGGCGTTCGATTCTTTAGAGCACCAATTCATTATTAAGTCATTACATAGATTTGGTTTTGGGGAGAAATTTTGCAAAGTAATCAAAACTCTTTACAATAATGGAAGCTGTTCGATTAAATTAAAGAGTGGCACATCCCCAAGGTTTAGTTTGTCTAGAGGAGTCAGACAAGGATGCCCCATTTCCCCCTATTTATTTTTAATTTGTGTGCAGCTCTCAACATTCATCTGTGAAAGCGGTATTCAGGGTATCCATATAGCAGATAGAGAAGTTTTTATCAGTCGATTAGCGGATGACACCACCTTATTTTTAAGAGATTCTTCCCAAATCCCATTGGCAATTAATTGTATAAATCTATTCTCTAAAGCTTCAGGACTTAATCTAAACTTAAGTAAATGTGAGTTAATGTCTATTAAAGATTGCACAACACCCTCCTTTTATAATATTCCAGTTAAATCTGTAGTTACTTATTTAGGCATTGTGATCACTAAAGATCAAGTTTACAGATGTACCTTGAATTTTGACCCTGTTATAGTTAAAATCCAAAGAAGATTTAATCTATGGTTGCAGAGAGACTTGACCTTGAGAGGCAGAGCACTGCTTGCTAAGGCGGAGGGCATTTCCAGGTTAACATACCCTGCACTCTCTCTAAATGTGGACAACAAAATGTGTAGGTCAGTTGATAAAATTCTCTTCAATTTCATTTGGAAGAACAAAATACATTATGTTAAGAAGTCAGTAATCATGAATACGTATGATAAAGGCGGCTTAAATTTTTTGGATTTCTCATCTCTGAACAACACTTTTAAAATTAACTGGCTTAGACATTTTTTATGTTATCCAAATTCAATCTGGAACTTTATCCCTAATTACTATTTTTCGAAATTAGGTGGTCTCCCTTTCTTATTGGTGTGCAATTATAATATTGCTAGAGTCCCTTACAACTTATCAAAGTTCCACAAGCAAGCATTACTTGCATGGTCTTTAATCTTTAAACACAATTTTTCCCCTCACCGTTACTTCATTTGGAACAATCAAAATATTGTATATAAGAAGAAATCTTTGTTTTTTAGTAATTAGTTTGAGAAAAATGTGTTGACTGTTTCCCAGTTACTGAATTCTGAGGGATATATTTTAAATTATGAAGAGTTTTTATGTAAATTCAATTTCCCAGTAACTCCCAAGGAATTTTCCATTGTAATGGACGCGATTCCTAATGGAGTTGTTATGCTTCTAAAGGACTTTGTTAGATCATCTGACACTTTTCCTCAGTTAGACCCATTTGAACACCCAATAGGAAAATTATGCTTTCTGTCAAATAAATCATCACTTAATATTAGAATTAGATCACTCTTTCAAAAAGAGCTTGTAACAATTCCATATGTGGCTTCAAATTGGATGAATTTATTTGATCATATTGATTGGAAAAAAGTATGGACTCTGCCTTTGAAATATATAATAACTAACAAGATTAGAGAAATTTCATTTAAATTATTACACAAGTATTACCCTGCTAAAGCCTTTTTGAAAAGATTTAAGTCAGATCTAGACACTAAGTGTTCTTTTTGTGGCGCACCTGACGAGACTGCTCTCCATATATTCTGGGACTGTCCTCATACACAGTTATTTTGGGTTGAATTTTCTAATTTCATTAAACACAATGTGCTTCCGGGTTTTTCCTTGCTCTTTAAGGATGTACTGTTTGGCTTCTTTAATATAGAAAAAGCTAAATTTAATGAGTATTATATTATTAATTTGTTGTTATTCCTTGCAAAATTTCACATTCACCGTAGTAAATTTACGCAGCAGAATCCCTTATTCATTGTTTTTAGTAGAGAGGTTCAGCAATACATCCAAAGTATCTCATCATCCAAGAATCTTAAAGCTCTTAAGACCATAAACTTGTTTGAACTTTTTAATTTATTAATGCATTCTGTTCTGTTTTATTTATTTTTATTTTTTTGTATGTATATTATGTGGCTATATGCATATATGCTGTATTGTTTTCATCTTTTTTCCTATGTGCAATTTGTATATTGTTGTAATTTAATTGTATTTTTGATACCTTGGCATTAATAAAAAAAAAAAAAAAAAAAAAAAGTCTTCTAGTAGCTGTGCCGAGAGGAATCTGAATCATTCCCTTCTGAATCTCACAGAGCCGGAGATCATGAATATTAGCAGATACTCACGATCTCCACGACCTCGCAGCAGGAGACACTTTACAACTTTCTATGGGCTTCTCCCTTGACTATTCCTCCATGTCCCCCCCATTGGGCACAAGCTTCTCCTCTTGTCTATACGGTCATGTCTCTACTGTGCGACAGAGAGTCACGTGTTATGACGCAATCTTTAGCCTATTATTACAAAAACTGCTTCTACAGGGCCATAACGTATGATAGAAGGTAATGGAGCCTTTTATACATTGTCGTGTTTCTTTAGAAATAAATAATGGACAAATGGAGTCTCAGATGTAAAGTTATTCGCTGTCAAAGTGACGCCAAAATAAATGGGAGTCAATGGAATGCTAACAGCAGGAGAATGCTTGCTAGCCAATGGCGGCTCCCGGTGAGACTTCAGTTTCGGCTGGTGGATTACACCCTCGGGAGTGAACGCAAACACGACACGGGATTGATGCTGAGATCGATGCGGGATTGGGGACCTAGTAACATTGCCATGTTCAGTCCCATAACGCGCGCTGTGTGAACAAATCTCTGTGTGAAAGGGGCTCATGACATCTCAAACATACAGTAGTAGCCTAGCACAGCGGTTTTCAATAGGTGAGGCGCGACTCCCCCGACGGGCGCCAAAGAGCCACAGACGCGCGAAGAAAAATAACTCTGTATGCAGCTCTATTAACATTGCAAGGCTTAAAGTATTCTGGCAACGTATGTGATACATTTTTGTTAATGATCACGCTTTTATTCACGCAAATGCTTTTAAGCCATTCATTCGCAACATAGTCCAGTCATTTTAAGCCAAAATGGGGGTCAACCTTGAACAAATTGCAACAGAAGCAAACTCAACTGATTTTGTATCCTCAATATGTCCTGAGTAAGGAAAAAAAAAAGCCCAGAAGAATCCCATTAAGGGAAAGTTTCGAAAAAGACCCAAATATATCCCATTCATTTGCCTATTCATTCTTTTTCTCACGTGAATTGGGTAAACATTTTAACCTTTAGATATCATCATGAAAATCACTGAGTTGATTACTTGCATCAAGACAAACAAAAAATATATTACAAGTTTTTTGCAATTGTTTGTTAACATGGACAAATGGTGCATAACCTAATTACATATGTGCTAATTTGCATAATTACCCAAACAGATCTAAACATATATGTCAACAATCTTGTTGACATATAACAGTAAAAGACTTAATGTTAAGGTCTGAATGGAACCCATTTAGGCTACCCATGAACATAAATGCAGGAAGAAGTACTTTAGAAACCAGCCTTTATTAATAATTATGGCAGAGATGGGGTTTGGGGCTGGGTCAGTTGGGACTGTACTGGGGGATGAGTCTGAGGGAAGAACGGGAGACATGGGTAAAGAGAATGCAGAAAACAAAAAGGTAGGTGAATTAAAAAGTGTCTGGATCAAAAAAATCTAATTACGTACACAATGCACTCAATGCCCAAACCCCATCTCTGCCATAATAATTAATAACGGCTGGTTTCTAAAGTACTTCTTCCTGTATTACTGTTCATGGGTAGCCTAAATGGGTTCCATTCAGACCTTAACATTAAGTCTTTTACTGTTATATGTCAACAAGATTCAAAAAAACATTTTCATCTGCTATACCCAATGTTTAGATCTGTTTGGGTATTTATGCAAATTAGCTAATAGGTAATTATATTATGCACCGTTTGTCCATGTTAACAAACAATTTCGAAAAACGAATCGGTTACCTAACGTAACCTCGGTTCTCTCTAGATGAGGGAACGAGTATTGCGTAAGCTAGCTTACGCTACGGGAAAGATTCATCTTTGCTGAGAAGTTGAAGCCAAAAAATTATTCCATAATTTTGTAATAAAAAAAAAAAAAAAAAAAACGCAGTCTCTTCTGAGGCAGACCATGAGCGGGCTAGCTAGCGGCTCATTGGTTCGCTCAGAGAGAATGCACGAACCTATGGGAGAGCGGCGCTGAGTCCGCGGCCAATGAGCGGACGGCGCTCGCTCACTGCGTCACAGCCCGCCAAAAGGGGCGTGGCTACAGTGTATAAAGGTCGCTCTCCCAGCTCGTTCGTTGATTCTTTTTCATTCAGCGAGCTACACGCATCCGCTGTCCTGGGAAGAAGCCGCCGTCGTCGAGAAGGCAACCTCTAGCGAGCTCCGGAGTCTGAGGAAGCCGGCCGTCTGCCACCTTCAGCCGCCCAGCAAGCTAGCGCCATCCGACGCGTATCCTTTCTATTCCATATTAAAAGAGCACGAGCGTCTTTTTAAAGATGCCTCGTAATTCCTGCGGCTCATGCCGCTCTCCGCTCGAGGATGGAGACCGCCACCCCATCTGCGCTCTCTGTCTCGGAGTGGAACACGCAGAGCTCGCCCTCGCCAACGGAGGATGCGACCACTGCGAGGACCTGCCGCTGTCAACCCTGCGGGCTCGACTACAGGCGGTCAAAACCGCTCCAGCGCCGCCTCTCACTTCGCCGCGGAAGAAGAAACGCCGCTCCCAGAGGCCGCCGGAGCCCCCTGCGGATCCATGTGGGCCGCCGCCGCCGCCCACCGACCGCTCTCCCTCTCCGCCCCTGCCGGACTTACAGTTGCCGCCGAGTGGCCGCTCTGTCGCCTCCGAGGACACCGCGGATGAGAAGGACTCTTGTTCGCTGCACGCTTCTGACAGCGAGGAGTGGTCGTCGATCGGCTCATCGACGAGAGAGTCTGCGGGGACCCGCGCCGGCATCGAAGAGGAACTAACGCGCCTCCTTTCACAGGCCGTTAGCCGCCTGGGTCTCGAGTGGTCTCCTCCCCCTGAGCAACCACCGAACCGCATGGATGGGAAGTTCCTGCACCGGCGCCCGGCCCCCGCCTGCAGCCGGGCTGCGCCATTCCTGCCTGAGTTACACAACGAGCTCACGAAATCCTGGAATGCTCCTCTTTCGGCTCGCAATCGCTCCGATGTGTCCGCTTCGCTGCGCTCAGTGGACAGAGCCGCCGAGAAGGGTTATACTGCCATGCCGCCCGTCGAGGACTCGGTTGCCGCTCATCTCTGCCCGCCCTCTGCTAGATGGCGTTCTTCCCATACGCTTCCCTCTAAAGCGTGCAGAGCGACCTCGAACTTCCATGCCCGCGCCTATTCCGCCGCCGGTCAGTTTCGCTCTCCCATAGGTTCGTGCATTCTCTCTGAGCGAACCAATGAGCCGCTAGCTAGCCCGCTCATGGTCTGCCTCAGAAGAGACTGCGTTGACAATGATTACAAAATTATGGAATAATTTTTTGGCTTCAACTTCTCAGCAAAGATGAATCTTTCCCGTAGCGTAAGCTAGCTTACGCAATACGAGAGAACCTCGTAAGAGAACTTGTAATACATTTTTTGTTTGTCTTGATGCAAGTAATCAACTCAGTGATTTTCATGATGATATCTAAAGGTTAAAATTTTTACCCTATTCACGTGAGAAAAAGAAATCTAAAGGTTAAAATTTTTACCCTATTCACGTGAGAAAAAGAATGAATGCGTATGAATGGGATATATTTGGGTCTTTTTCTAAACTTTCCCCTAATGGGATTCTTCTGGGCTTTTTTTTCCTTACTCAGGACATATTGAGGATACAAAATCGGTTGAGTTTGCTTCTGTTGCAATTTGTTCAACCTTTTTTCATAAAATGACTGGACTAACAATACAAAAGAGATCATACTGTCAGTGAATGTCCTCCTGACACACACACACAAACACACGACACACAGAAAGACGCGCACCAATATCGAGTTATCTTTTACGCTTGAACAATAACACACACATTTATGTCTGTTTTGTCGAGTATCCTCACAGTCTTAACAGTCTTAAATGAGTTAAAATCTTAAATAGAAGCGAGAAATAGAAATAGAAGAAATAGAAATAGTAGTGAGAGAATGAGATGCGGCAGATCTTAAAGTGACAGCGGCACTTATTCTCTCTGTCTGTGAAGTTAAAGCAGCATTATGACATTTTTTAAATCTTGTTTTCAGGGTCCCCCTGCAGTTGGGAAACAGTATTGTCTTCTACTACTGTTGTAAAATCTGTCATGGTTACACTAGGGAATAGACGCGTGCGTTTGTTGACAAGCGATCCCCGAACTCCTCAGAAGGAAGGGGTTGTCACATCTTGGGCACACTCCAGTGTTGTGTGTGAAATGTCTTCATCACAGGTACATAAAGCACGTCATATGAATATAGTGTCATGGGCTTTATTTTTTTCAAACGTTAAAAGATCGCAGAGCTCACGTTTACAAGCCAGCGTCTTTATAGTAGGCTAACGTTAACCTATTGGCTAGTGGCTACTGTTTTACATCATGGATATGCTAATTCAATCTTTGTGTGGTAGATAATAGCCATATCGTCAATATTATAATATCAAGCTGCAATGAATCTGCAAATTTAAAAGATTGATTTGCATTATAGCCTGAGGCTAGACACTTTCACCAGAAAAATAAATAACAAACATGACTATCAGCCTGTAGACATATGATAGTTATCCTGACCGATTATTTTGTCCATCTAGTCATATATTATTTACAAGAATGTAGCCCTACCAAACTCAGTAATCAGAGTACTTTCACGTCTCGAGCTGGTGCGAGCTGCCCGCCCCGGCTCTACGGGGATGCTTGAGTGTCTTCAGCGCCCTCAAAAGAAGCAATGCAGTCTACATTGGATGCGGCAGCCCGTTCTCATCCCAAGACGTCATATAACTTTTGACCATACGTCAACATCCGACATTTTAGGGTACCCTTTAACGTCAGTTAGATGACGCTATCTAATCCTAATCCTACCCCGGACCTAAACCTACCCGCGTCATCTAACTGACGTTAAAGTTAAAGCGTCAGTTGGATGACGCCCTAGGATCGCCATCTAACTGACGTTAAAGGGTGCCCTAAAATGTTGGATGTTGACGTATGGTCAAAGTTACCCCGAAGTTACAGAGTGCCAGTAAAAGCGATACAGACCACGTCAGGCTATGGCAGACCTGTCAATCAACCTATTGTAAGTCGATGTACCATCTCAAGGGTTTTGAAAAAATATAATAAAGGTTGAATAAGTTGCATAGTGCTGCTTTAACCAAAGAACAAAGGGAACAGAGAAAATCACTCACTGCTCTTGACTAAAGAACGCTTGTAGCTTTAATAAGGATTAATCCATGTTTCATTTATAATTTATGCAGTCCGGACTGTTTTATAACCTTATTCACTTTCTGTATATTTCATGCCTGTTAGACAGGAAAGGTAAATATACCTGTATTTCTTTCTTTTTTTCTTTCTTTCTTTCTTTCTTTCTTTCTTTCTTTCTTTCTTTCTTTCTTTCTTTCTTTTGTAATACTGTTTTGTATTGCTTTTTCTTGAACACTTACACAACAATGTACATCACATGTCAGTAACATCGCATATAATGTGCAAAAACAAAACTAAAACAAAAACAAAAAAAGTGCAATAGCACAAACCACATTGGATAACAAAGTATGTACTTTGGAGGCCAGAGTTAACAATACACTGCAATCAGTAATAGCCACAGATAAGAGAAATACAATAAAATGGGGTTAGTGCAAATTAAAATATATTTTCAAATGAATATAATACCTAATCAAGCTTTTTGTTCCTCCTCTATAATATTATTGACATCCCCATGCTCAATAAATAATAAAAAGGGACTCCAAATCCTCTTAAATTGGTTAATCTTCTTTACCCTGAAGAATGTTCTCTTTCCCCGCAATGCATGAAGATATTTCTCTAAACCATCGAGTTATTGTAGGCCTTTCTATCTTTCTCCAATAAATGCCGATGAGCCGTTTGGCATGTAGAAAACACATGTCTATCAATATCTTTTTAAATTGTCCAGTTATCTAAATGAATCCCAATAATGAGAAGCCCAGGATCCAGTGGCAATCTCACTGAGACTATATGCCATATCATATTATTCAGTTTCTTTCCAAAACTCTTTTATTCACCACATTCCCACACACAATGAATTAGTGTGCCTTTTGCACTGTTACATTTAAAACAGGTATCTGGTATGTTGCTATAAATTTTGTTTAGTTTTACCGGAGTTAAATGGGTATGCATAAGCCAATTGTCCTGTAATAGTTTTAGTCTGCTGTTAAATGTCTGTATTTGGGCTTTTGCACATGTTTGCTCCCATTTTTCCATATCTATCATCAATCCCAGGTCTTGTCCCCACATGGCTAGTCTGAATGTAGATGAACCCAACAATAACATTATAGTGTATAAACAAGATATGCGTCCTCCACCAAGGCTTGGTTTAGATACACATTTCTCCAGAATAGTTAGCTCTGGCTCAGCAAGTCCTTGCCCCCGGGCAGTACGTATAACATTCCTAATTTGCAAATATTTATAATAATGTTTTTAGGGATTTTGAACTTGACATTCAAAATCTAATGACATTAGATCGCCATCTTTGTATTGATCCTTATAACTTTCCACACACCATTCTGAGCCCAGAGTTGAAAGCCTAAATCTCGACCAGGTACATTTGGTCATTTAGCAGACACTTTTATCCAAAGCGACTCACATCTGAGGACTAAACCAAATACGTCATCGTGAAGAGGCAATAACAACACAAGAAGTGCTCAAAATACAAAGTTCAGCTCAGAGTACCATAAACCAGGAAATGAGGATTTATTTTTTTCTTTATTTGACACAATCTGGAATCCTAAGTATGTAAATTAACCTGTAATGTTAAGACTGGAAGTAATTAAAAAGTGTTTAATTACCTTGTGATGATCTGAAGAGAAGCTCCAGTGTTTGAGCAGATTGAGTTTATACACTTACAAATGCCATTACTCCTGATATCTTACCGTAGACCAATCACAACTGAGTTTATACACTTACAGACGCCACTGTTCCTGATATCTTACCGTAGACCAATCACAACTGAGTTTATACACTTACAGACGCCACTGCTCCTGATATCTTACCGTAGATCAATCACAACTGAGTTTATGAAGCCACTCCTCCTGACAGTGTGAAGTCCCGCCAAACCAGTCAGACAGTAACAGGAGTAGTTTGTACGAACAAAGTTTATGAAAAGCTCACAAACCAAGTCATATCTCAGATCTGACTCCAGTCAGTCAAGTTTTTCAGGTATAACTTCCCGTCTGTCTTCTGTGTGTACTCTCCAGCTCATGCACTTTTTAAAACTCTACACACATAACAAGTAATGAAACAGATAACCAGTCTAGAGATGGTCAAACTGTTGTTATATGATGATATTTTCTTGATCTGGTAATAACTCAGCTGCTGTATTTTGCTCTATAACTGTAGTTTGTTGATGAATGATCAGGATAATCTAGTAATGATTACAGTAATGAGTCATGAATGCGTGAAGAGTTTCTGCTTCAGAAACATGTTCTGTATTTTGGTGTTTCTGAGGTGAATAACGCTGAGAACCCAGAGAACCCAGAGAAATCCATGTATGTGTCACGATACAAGGAATAAACTTTAAATAAAATGTTTTTTTGTTTTTTTTAATAAGGTGAATATTTCTTGCTAATTAAAATTAAAAATCACAATGCCACGCACCCTCTTCTTTCCTTGCTGACTCATCTCAGACATGGATGGCAAGCTCAGCTCTATTATTGTTTTAATAAATAGCATTTACTTAACAACATGATTTTTGTGAGAATAGATAAAAAGAGGTGACTAAAGAATCTCTATAACAAAAAAAAAATCTTGACCCATTCTTGATCAGGATAAGACAAAGCACGATTTGGACAACTGATACATGTACCCGCTCATTATATAAACCTTTGAACATTTTGAACACAAAAAGCTAAGCACTAAAACTTTAAAACAAGACAACTTAGCCAGTCGCCCTCCTGTGGTGAATTGTGTGAATTACACTGCTGTAACTTATTTCTACAGCTGTGACTGCAGTCAGAGGAAAACTTTGAGTTACAATATTTTGTAACATTTAATAAATTGTTGGTTGCCATGTGACGCAGTAAAACATCTGGCAATTACCTTTCAAATTTTCTATAAATATATTTTGCATCCGCGATCAGGAGCGGTTCTAGGGTGAGTGGATATCTGGGGCTTAACCCAGAGAAATCCATGTATGTGTCACGATACAAGAAATAAACTTTTTTTTTTTTTAACAAGTTGAATATCTCTTGCGAATTAAAATTAAAAATCACAATGCCACGCACCCTCTTCTTTCCTTGCTGACTCATCTCAGACATGGTTAGCAAGCTCAGCTCTATTATTGTTTTAATAAATAGCATTTACTTAACAACATGATTTTTGTGAGAATAGATAAAAAGAGGTGACTAAAGAATCTCTATAATAACAACAAAAAAATCCTGACCCATTCTTCATGCACACATTACATTTTAAAGACTAATAAGACTACCTACCTTACCTTTTGTGTGTGCGCCGCGCGTGCACGTCCTATTGACTGTGCTGCACAAAGTGTTTGACGATCAAAATGTATATCTGACAATCTAAAGAAAGAAATCTAATACTACGATTAAAAGTTACAGATACCTGCTGAAGCTGTTGTATCTTGTTTTAGTAATGGCTGGGGGTGTTTTAATTCCTTTTTCTTTTTTTTTGGAAGAACTTTGATAGCATCCATTTTACTCGTTCATTACTAACTTCTTGCACATCAACAAACACCTGGCTCCAAAATATTTAATTTCATTGGCTAGATCGTACAAGACCGCCGAGCTTCTCATCGATGGTTGGCCAGTTTACATGTCAGTCAGAAGCACTAGCCTGAGTGGGCGGTTCTTGTCGGTTGTGAATGACAATGTATGTTGACGGACGCTGTGATGCGAGAGTCGAGAAATATACATTTAATTAATTAAATTCTCTCAGTGATGGTGTGTACAATGCAAGGAAATAAAAACATTCGGGGTTTTACTGAAAACAGCCCCCTTAGCCCACCCCTAGCGCCGCCCCTGTCTGCGATATTCTGTTGAAAATGGAGTTTAATCGCCCTCCTGTGGTGAACTGTGTGAATTACACTGCTGAACCGTATTCAGAGCGCCAGAGGAAAACTGCACTAAACTCTGCACTTACTTTGCATTTATTTCACATTGTTTGATAAATTATTAATTTAAAGCGACATAGTAAAAAAAATCTAGAAAAGTTCGCTTTTGTTTAATGAAAATATATTCTTATATCTGTAATATCAATTTAAAGACTCACGTCTAAACGCCCTCCTGTGGTGAATTGTGTGCATTACACTGCTGTTAATTATCTAATTTCTGTTAACCTTCAGGGATGGGCAGTATTTCAGATACATGTATTTAAAATACGTATTTGAAATACAAAATACTATTTTGTATTTTAAAGCCTTTGGAAAAAAATCAAATGTAATTTGTATTTAAATACATTTAGGATGAGTATTTTTGTATTTTCAAAAAAAATACAAAAAAATCAAATATATATATATATATATATCAGTGATTCTTGGGAATTTGGATAAAACAGGTTTTAATTTTGAAAATAAAAAGTTAGTTAAATTACAAAATCTGAAGGTATATCATTATAAAGCAAGGTCTTGGCTGTTCAGCAATGCACCGGTGCAACCTCCTCATTTTGTATTTTTTTCATAAAATAGGCATTTCTCCAGTTATCACTTTGTTTTTGTCAACACCGTCAGACAAAATAAATAGCAAATTATTTTTTATTTGTTTGGTCTAATATGTATTTAGAGTTTTTAAATCATTATCTGGCATTCTTGGTACACATATATGCTGTTAAATGTTGAATATTCACTTTTGTTCATTTTTTATACTGTTTTGCGTGTACTCCTTTAAAAGATATAACATCATACAACATTTACTTTAAGCCTAAATAGAAAAATTAATGTTGTTTTATTTAACAAACATATTTTTGTATTAAAAGAGACTATTACTTTAATAACTCAACAGCACTGAAGAATCATATTTCAAGTATATTCATTTAAAACCAATAAAACTCCTTCTGACGGTGGTGACATTAATCTGACGGTGGTGACTGTGGCCTCTTTACAACATACAATTCCACAATGTATACCACTCAAGTCAATCAATTCTTGCTTAACAACTTCATTTAACTCTTTGGTCCAAAAAATAACAATCTTGAGCACTGTGATAAACATTTTTTTCCTTTTATGAGGTATTCCTCATTTAACTCTGCCTCACTGTGTATTTTCTCTCTCAGCTTTTTTTTTGTATTCCCTGTTTCTTCTCCTTCTCTCCTCTATATAGCTGCTGCCTAGCCATAACTTTCGAAAATACATAAAGTCAAAGTTGAGTGTAATGACTATGAAATTGGGGGTAAATACAGCGAATGTTAGATTTGTTTAAATGATGTCATGCCATTTTCATTTGGCTTTAGTCATTGGAGATGCATAGCCTGGAATGGATAGTGCATACTATGTGCTGTGTAGGGAGTAGCTGCACTATGTGCATCCTTAGTTCTGGTTAGTTCTGGCAGGTCACATTAGTCAAGCTCGCATCAGCCGACTATTAGCTGATCCACCTCCTGGAATATGACGCCTATCACTGTACACATATATAAGCTCCTTCAGTATTATCAGCAGCTATCACATTTCTCAGGAGCTCATTACCCTCCTCCCTCCCCAGCTCCACTCGTCAGTCAGGACTTGACATTCTGATTCCCCAAGAATCTGAATAAATTCTCGAATTATATTGTACTTTAAATTTTGAAATAATCTGCAAAACATTCATGTTGGTTCTGTTCTGTTTACCCCAAGGGGGTTATTGCTGCTCCTATCCATGCTAGGCTTTAACAAATTTTTAGTGTGGGCAAAAATCTAAATGAACGTCATGAAACACAATTTAATCGCATCAAACGTGTTCAGATTAGAACTGCTGTATTCCTGCAGCTGAACCACAGCCGTGAGGATATCAGGAAACATCCTCACTCTCACTCGCGCTAATAGCATGCAGTGTAAGCCTGTATGGAAGAAATATAGGGGGAATTAAATAAATAAAAATATTAAAGAGGTGAATGGAACATTACAGATAATATATTGGTATTTATTGTGATCAACAATTATATTCTAGCCTCTGTTATAGACCATTTGGGGGGTTTTGTCACCACCGTCACACAGTATGTCACCACCGTCAGATAGAAAACCTGACGGTGGTGACGTCTGACGGTGGTGACAAAACCTACTCTTTTACATGATATGCATGAGTTGTTCACATTATAGCCATCTTGTTTCCCCTCTGTTGCTAGCTACTTCAGACCTCTTCTTAAAAAGTATACAATTATGTCATAATCTAATCTAATATTTCTATACAAAGAGACGGTGTTGACATGTTATGGTTGTGACAGTAGCAGTGCCCAAATATATGAACAAGTTTAAGAGAAAATAGCAAAATTACGGGAGCTTGAGTGATCTTGAAGCATGCTGTAAATCTGAAGGTTTGAAAATGGGGTATGGAGGAATGTAGTTGACCTTCTGGTTGCCTGATTTTATTGCTTTTTATAAATATCTGACGGTGGTGACGAATATGTGGGACACATTTTGAACAGCCACAAAATAATAGTAAATATTGTTCAAAACTCACTGTTTGTAGTTTTTAATACATATTACAATGTACTCTTTTGTGTGGTAAATATATTATTCAATTCAATTATTCCTTTTTGTTTTTTTAATCAAGTTGAAATGATTATCTCCTATCCGAGGACAGCTGATTTTGTAGGCAATGGGCCAGCATATAATCATTAAAATAATAAAAATGAAAAATAAACCTATAAAAGAACCTTACATATGTGCAAAGGACCCCCTGATTATAAACTTGATTCTTTTCATTCATGAAAATGTTATTAATTTCCAACAGAATTAGCACTTTTTTTAGTGGGACATGTTTTTGCCAAAGTTTCAAGAATCAGTGATATATATGAGCTATATAGAGAGAGATCAGATCAGATTCATAACGTTTATGAAAACATAAATGCAGTTAATTAAAATGAATTAAGCAACACCAAGGAACTTTTCCTCTGCGGTCGCCCTACAGGTCGGAAGTGGAATTGTCCATTGGGGTCTGAGGTGGTGTAGCAAAATAATCATCAGGCTTCTGCTGCAACTTTCCTTCGGAGATAAAGGTTAAATTCACAGTCTGGTCAGATACTGCATATGGCAGAAGCTCACAGGGGAAAGGCATATTTGGCAGCCACTCCTGAGGGTGGTTAGGATAATTTTGGCATGAGGCTATTTGGATTGAACGTTTAAATTGTTTTGTGTAGGTTTTGTATAATCGTCGTCAGTGTAACCATTGCCTAGAAAGAAAAAAAACTTCCCACGCCAAAACCCGTCCAGATTATGTCACCTAGACTGGTTTCTCAATGGTACTATAACCAAT
This sequence comes from Pimephales promelas, assembly GCF_016745375.1. Next base: position 85,659 of record NW_024121330.1, read on the forward strand.
AAGTTAATTCAAAACCATAGATTTAGTTTTCTAATAATATTAGTGTTCTAAATAAATATATGGAGGTAAATTAACTAATTGGTTCTAGAACCAACAAGATGTCTGATGGGAGGTCTGTGTCTGTCAGACTTCCTGCGGCCTGGATGAATTGGCCATTTCACTCTGGCTGCCCTGTCGCTGTTCTTGAGGAATTATTGATGAAATCAGGGCAAGTAGTTGGCGTGCCCTCTCCTGTGTCTCAGCTGTATTTAACTGGAAATTGATTTTAGTTTATATGTTCAAACATATTTAAAACAACTATCTTGTACTTGAATGTAAGTTTACATGAAGTTATAGTGAAATACTAAATCATTCATTTTCAATGGCTTACCTGTGGTCGGCATGCTCTGATTTAAAAGAAAAAATAATTACCAGTACAGGCACACACATATTTGTGGGTTGTTAATGTAAGAGTTAGTCCTAGACCTGCAATTTACCTTGTCAGCTCTAGACCTCGGCTAGATGGTAAACATATCTGGAGCCCTGTGTAGCTGAGTTTGCAAGCTAACCGTGTAGTGCAACAACCATATTACAAAGACCATTTTAAACACATCTAGGTCACACTTTCAAACCGTATATGAATCACTGTCTAACTAGTTAGCTTATGAGTTACCACCTTCCATGCATACTAACATTAGGTGAAAGTTGTGCAGGAGGTTGTACATGATGAAGAAGCAGTTACTCTTCAGGTGCTTTGAGGCTAGCTAGAGCAAAGGTAGAAACTAGCTCAATACACACTAAATAAGGAGTGAAACTATCTAAATCAAGAAAATATATTTGGCATTTCATTTAAAAATAGTGTAAACCAGGTGAGTTTGCAAGTTTACCTAGAATGATCGTTAATTAGCGATTAGCTTTACTAGCTATTTAGCAAGATGATAATATAATACACATTCATGTAATCGGCTCAAAGTTTGCTTAAAGGTGCGCATATTCTCCCGTCAAGTTTTTTATAGATCACTAGCTTTACGTGGAAACTGGCGTACGTACGTGTCCAGACCTGTTTAGTGCGTACGCACGCTTTATAAATGAGACCCCAGCTCTTGCCTTTGAAAACACATTTTTGGTTTGTTGAAAACATGTACATTTGTTTCCGACATCATTTTCACCACTTTAATATCTCACATGAACGGTTTACATTACACTTATATTTTAGTAAACAATAACAAATTGTTAATTTAATATAGTTATTGTACAGATTTTTACTTTTGTGTTACCTTGATTATGTGCATGGAAAACTGTGACTTGGCAAAGACCAGTTTTGTAATGACTGTTGTAATGTAGAGAAGTCATTGCGCCTGTAATGGCAAAAGAAATTGTTAAATGACAAATGTCAATACAGTGCTGTAGACTGCTCTTACAATTCATTATAAATGTACACTTCACAGTACTCACAGGACAGCAACAACAGTATCATCTGGGTACTCTTTTGTTGGGTTAGGACAATCATGCCCATTACATATTGTCTTTTGGTCTGATGTACGTAGTCAAGATGGGAACATTTCCATGGAAAAATGTTGATGTTTCTCGAAGCCAAGATATTTTTTCCCTGGGGCCACTGTTGAAGTTGAAATGCGGATTGACCTTCAATAATAGCTTGAAGCATTTGTCATGGACCTGCTTACTCCCAATTTCACCTAAGAGTGAAGGTCTGGTCTTCATTGCTAAGAAAATGAAGTACAGCAGGTGATCAACTGTGCAGCTGTTAGCCAATTCTATAGTTTTTTTTTTTTTTTTCCTATTTGGCCCTTCCCGCACCAGGGAGAGGAAGTGTAGATGCTTTCCATGAATGCATTTGTTGGTGGGTTTGTGGTATATTGCCTTCTTTTTCTGTGTGCCTTTCTGCCATTTCTCCTCTTGACTAAGAGGTAGTTTGATTTTGCTGTCATTTGTTTCTTTCTCATTTACTGTGTTTTGCTGAATTGCATAAACGGTGACACCACGCAGTCTACCACAAATAAATTCCTGGTCTTCTGTGGAGTTTGTTCTTCAGCACGATGCACTTTGTTGTTCGAAAGCAGTTCTCAACCTGTGCATTAGTGATTTTGACGAAAAAAACAGTTTTTCTATACTGCCGCTCGTACCAAGAGCGTGGTGAGCTGAAACCTGTGTACGTCACGAAGTGCGGAACATCCAATAGGAAAATTCAACTGCAGTAGCCACCGTTCAACCTGAAGAGGGCAGCACTAAGATGTTTTTACACCATATATTGTAGAAATAAAATACTTTATACACAAATGTCAAAAAAGCTACTCGAGTCAATGACTGGTATTAATAAAGATCCATTCTTACAGATCATTAATTAAAATAAGTTGTTTTAGGGTTTACTTACTCTTTAATGTTTTATTGTCAAAGTGAACACATGAAATTCATCAGTATCTGTAAAATTCACCTATAAATGAGAACTTCACAGAACTTCAGCTTTGATCGCTTCGGTAAACTCGTCATAAACGGGGCGTTAACATACACGCCTACTTGCATTTTATGGTTGTCAGCTTTGTTGCATTACATTTACTTCACCAGGAGATGGTGCTGCAATTCTGAATGAAGCTTCGAGTAATGAACCATTTTCGACACAATTGTATGAGAAAGCAATAATGCTTCGAAACGCTTCATTTGGCCATCACTAATCGTCAGCCAGGCAAAGGGTCAAAATCCACACAACACAGTCCAAAATCAAGAAACAAACCAGACAAGAACTCCAAAGTGCAGTTCACATGAACCAAGGACTCTGACAATCACAGAAACAAACAGGGCATATAATCACACATCAACAAGGTGACGGGAAACAGCTGTGTGCAATAATCAATGAGTGACAAACAGGATGATGGGAAATGTAGTCTGAGTGAAGGAAACCGTGGTGGAAAAGACCTCTGGTGGAAACGCAGGGAAACACAAACGAGACACTGTGACAGATTTTACACAAGACTGAATTATATATAGGTCAAATAAGAGATTATTTTTGCTGATTGAATGATACTTTAGATGTTGTATGATCATGTTTTGTGACATTTTAGATCTCAATCTAATGATCCATCAAACATATTAATTTGTGCTTTAAGTTTGAACTTTCTCTTTAATTTTTTTAATTTTATTTTTTTATTTATCCTTTAATTAACCAGGTAAAAACCCATTGAGATTAAAAATCTCGTTTGCAAGGGAGACATGGCCAAGATAGGCAGCAAAATTACATCACATCATTACATACGTACAAAGACACACAAATAAAAGCCGATTATGCACTTACAAATGAAATATCAACGAAAACATTGACATGTGAGGGAGTCCAACTCAAAACTTCTCACTCTCAAGTTAAAAACACTTAAATAAATCAATTTACTAAGTTTTAAGTTGTTCTGCAGTAAATTCCATGTAGAGGGAGCAGAATAAACAAAGGCCTTTTTACCCAACACAGTACTGACATGTGGGACAGAAAACAAAACAACATCTTGAGAACGGAGAGAGTAATTACCAACACTTTTTTTCATAAGAAGTGAACATAAATAAGATGGTAGCACACCAAGAATAGCCTTATATATAAATGTATACCAATGACAAAGCCTCTGTGTTGTCAGACCAGACCACCCTACACGAGAATACTGCTCACAGTGATGGGTGCGAGCTTTACAATTAGTAATAAATCTCAACGATGCATGGCAGGCTGCGTCAATCATGTGAAGGCATTGAGCAGATGAATGCATATATAATATATCACCATAATCCAACAAAGATAAAAAAGTGGATGCCACTAAACGTTTTTTAACATTAAAAAAAAAGCACAACTTATTTCGAAAGTAAAAACCCAATTTTAGCCTCAACTTTCTCAATAGACAGTGAACATGAGGCTTAAATGATAGGCAATCATCAATAACAATACCCAGATACTTATAAGTTGTAACATTCTGTATTTCACGTCCATCAAGAGTAATCACTGAGGGAATATTCAGTGATCTATTCCGATGACCTGTGAAAAGCATACATTTGGTTTTGTCTGCATTGAGCACAAGTTTCAACTGTAGCAAGGTGTGTTGGACCATATTGAAGGCATTCTGTAAATGTGCAATAGCTTGTGTGAGAGAGGGTGCACAGCAGTAAATAACTGTGTCATCTGCATAAAAATGAAAGTTTGCATCAGGCACATGCCGATTAAGATTATTTATATACAGTAAATAGTAAATAAAATAGGGCCTAATACAGAGCCTTGCGGAACCCCTTTAAGGATTGGTAAAAATCAGATTGAACACCATCATGCTTAATGCACTGAGTTCTGTCACTAAGATAGTTTGAGAACCAAGAGACAGTTTTCTTTGAAAACCCCGAAATAAGAAGCCTAATCTTTAAAACATCATGATCAACCGTGTCAAAAGCTTTTGACAAATCAATAAAAAGTGATGCACAGTGCTGCTTCTTGTCACGAGCAACAGAGATATCATTTATCACCTTCATTGCAGCTGTGATGGTACTATGTTTTTTTCTAAAACCTGACTGAACTGGGGATAACATGTCCTGTGCATGCAAGAAGTCTTTCATATGATCACTCACCAGGGATTCAAGCGTTTTGGCCAAAACAGACAAATTAGAAATTGGCCTGTAATTATTTACATTTGACGGATCACCCCCTTTCAATAATGGACAAACAAATGCAGATTTCCATATTTTGGGAACAGTGTTGCTCTCCAAAGTAAGGTTAAAAAGGTACGTTAAAGGCTGTGCTACACAGTCAGCAGCTATTTTTAGGAAATAAGGCTCTATAAGATCAGGACCTGGGGGTTTTTCAGGAGCCAGTCCTTTTAGGGCTTTTTGAACGTCGGCCACTAAAAATGGAGTGAGATTGAAGACACTTGTAGAGACTGGTACATCTCTACAAGGTGTCTCGGTATATGGACAAGCAGTTTTAAAACAAAGAACCAGGCTGAATAAAATGCTCATTAAAATGGTTCAATATCTCCAGCTTGTCATGAACTACTACAGAGTCTTTCATAATTGAAGAAGGAACATTAATACTATCTTTGTTTGGAGAAAGTAATTTAATAGCCTTCCAGAATTTTCTGGGATCATTTAAGGTGTTAGTAGTGGCTGACAGATAAAAATCAGATTTTTATCTGTCAGAATGTATAGAATGTATTAATAATGGATTCACTGCTAAACTGATCTGATCTGAACTGAGAGAGTGAAGTGTGTGTCGTTGTTCTCTACAGGTTCTGTAAGTGTGATCTCACATATGAAGGTTTTGCTGCTCTGACTTCAGCTCTGAGATCAAACCCTGAACACCCGAGAGAACTGAATCTGTCATTTAATAAAATCGGAGAATCAGTGAATCTGCTGTGTGATGTACTACAGAATCCTCACTGTAAACTGGAAAAACTGTGGTAAGATCATATTTGACTCTCACACATGAATCACAATGTAAAGCAGGGGTGGGCAAACTTTTTGGCTCAAGGGCCACACTGGGTTTTAAAATTTGACAGAGGGCCGGCCCAGTGGCAGATTATACCAGCAAACACATTTACGTGGATCACGTAATTTACGTGGTATATTAATTTATATGCTATAGATATCCCCATTCAGCATTGCTATATTTTGGGGTTTTTTTTTTTAATTTAATTTTATATTTATTTTAATTTTATATATATTTATATTATTTTTAAATATTGTTTATCCTTAGTATTATTTAATGAGCCTAACAGTAAATTAGAAACAAAACACCAGCAAGTGTACACTTAGTAGAGTAAAAATTAGAGAAGGTTACATTAATTCAACTTTATTAAAACTTCATGGTAATCAAAATGCACTTAAAGGTGGCATATGTAATAATTGAGGTAACAATATACGAAAAATGAGCTACACGCATCAAAAGAATGAGAAGAAATAAGTGCAAAGATGTCATTAAAAAACTGAAAAGTTATAGTGCTGCCGAGATATTAACCTGAATTAGCATGCTAAATTACTAGCCCCGGCCCGGCAGGTATCGTAATACCAGTTCCGGCCATGGGAGGCGGTATGCGGACGGGCAACGTTAGCACCAGCCAAACTGCAATAGACGAGTGAGTCGCGCTCGCGCCGGCCGGCTTGTGTGTACTTGAACCTGATGTCAGTCGTGTGGAAATACAGCCAATTACTACATTTCAGTTCAGGGAAGAGTTCAAAAAATGATTGGTCGACATTATGCATGAGGAATACATTTTGGTAAGTTGTAGCATATATCTTTCACCAGTGTTCGTGTTCTTTTTCAAGCTAGTAGAGACGATCGGTTCACGTGCGCTAGGGATCTGTGGTGTAACATGTAACTTACAAGCGCCAAAACGGTATTTATTCTTTGAATTGCGTAATAAAATTGACAGAATCTGAGAGCTTAACTAACCTGCTTGCTAAGTGTCAATTGCGTGTGTCTCACGGTGAATTCACGGCGCTAGCTTGATCAACATCAGCGAATGCTGTCTGGCAAATTAATTCACTAACAATAAAAGTGTAATATAAACAAAACGAATACCATAAACTTCAAATAATTGCCCAAGCTTTTATTTTCCCATACCGTCGAAATGCACCAGCTTGTTTTTGAGATCTATGAGGCGGTCTTCATCATTTAGTGTTGAGATTCATAGTGTTTAGTTTAGTTCACTCTAGTGTTTAGTTCATTGAGTCTCTGATCTCTAAAAATCTCCAAATGTTCCACGTGAAACTGCGGTCTTCCAACCTTTTACTATCATGTCAAATGATTTGAATAACATGCGCGATAGTAGGAGCACAAGTCATTTTTTGGAGGTATACTGCCCCCATCTGTTATGGAATATGGAGTAGGATTTGATTTATGATGTTATATGGCACCTTTAATACACAGACGTCATACATTTGTGAAAAAATAAAATAAAAATAAATTTACTCATTTATTTTAAGTATGATAAATAAAACGTAAAAATCAAAAGCAGATAAGATTGAACAAAACCGGTTTCTGTACATGGCAGAGACGGGAGTGTAGTCGAAAGCCGGGCGATAAAGGTCGGTAACCGGAAGCAGTCCAAGAGTTAAATACAGAGGAGCAACTAAATATCAGATGAAAAACTAAAAAATCAAATGAAAAATAATCAGGTGTAAAAGTGGTTACTAACATTTTTTTTCTCTGTGAGTTTCCAGAAAAGGAAAAAACATTAACGTGCAACAAGGAGCCTTGTTGCACTTAAGTCGCTGTCTGAAGGAGTGCTGAAATGTCAATGATTCAATCGTGCCAACGTTCTGTTTCCTGGGATATTAGTTATAAATTGCATATGACAAATTACAAAAAAACGGTCTGACTCTGCAGCGTGAGCTTTGCAATGCAACCGTTATTTATTAACTGTATGGTTTCCATGGTGACGCGTCATTGCTTGTCACGTGACACACCGCAGCACAGCCACAACTGCTCTGAATGAATGATGATCTGCTTTATTCAAGTATTGCAGGAAAAAGGCAAAATGAATGTGTGACAGGAATGTTGGTTCGGTGAATGGGTGATGGAAGGAGACACAGGGTTGGCGAATACTGGGGCTCGTGCACTTTATTGAGTTACTTTCTCTCCCCAAAGCGCTTGCTCGCGCTCACACAATTAAAGCCACAACATGTAATTTTTCTGCTTTAAAAATAGCAAAAATAACTGCGTCTATGTTATATATTTATATTAGATGTGTACTTACATTATCCCTACAGTTTCCACCAACTTTAAAATACGGAGAAATTTATAGTTTAATTCGAAGACACGGGACGTTTCTTTATTTCCGTTTCGTCGCCCGTCTATGGTGTCATATAACCTTTGACTCCTCTATTTCCTCTAACTTCCCACGGAAACCCGGCGAAACCGCCAAACACTAAGGGGAACACTGGACTACCGCCAATAAAGCAAATAAAATGACGAAGAAAAAAAAGTTGTACGGATTTTTATCTGTGTAAATCACGTGCCCGCTCACGAGCGCTCACTCTTAACAGACACGCTGTCCCCGGTGCTGCTCATGTAACGGACTTGGTCAGGCGATGTAACAGCGCATATGTTTCCTAAAGAGAGTAGTATAACAGAAACGCCCAATCTGGGCTGAATAAAGTTTGTGTGTGGTAACAGAAACAACAAAAAAAATGTAATGGATAACCAAAAACGAAAATGCATACCTGTAGAGTACAAATGCACATTAATTGCCTTCTGGCTTCCTTTCACAGCACCTCTGCTTCCTAAACATACAAAAATACAGCGTTTACACTATATATAAAGGGACACTGAAAACTCCGATGATCTACATTGCTATCAGAGCGCGACCCGCGTGCCGTCGTGAAATCGCGGATGGAAAGTGAATCTGAAAACTTCAGATTCAGCTCAAAATAACTAACACAGTCTCATCCCAAAAAGTCATATAACTGACGTTTTGGGACGTATTTTGACCATACGTCAATATCCGCCTTTTTAGGGCCCCCTTAAACGTCGGTAGATGGCGATCCCGGGCCGTCATACAACTGACGCTTTACCTTTAACGTCAGTTAGGTGACGGGTTAGGTTTAGGGTTAAGTTTAGGTATGGGGTAGAGTTAGGATCCCATAACCTCATCTACCGACGTTTAAGGGGGCCCTAAAAAGGCGAATATTGACGTATGGTCAAAAGACGTCCCAAAACGTCAGTTATATGACGATTTGGGATGAGACCGGGTTGAAATAACACGAGACCGCCACACATAGTGTTAATGTATTAACATCAGACATTGAAAATGATAGCTTATATTATTCATTTTCCATAGAAAACAGTAAATTAGCTTAGCAGCACATTTTCACTCGACTTACCCTCAGTAGTGCAAAACGAGACTGAGGGAGACGGTACGCTACGGAAGCTTAGGAGGAACAGAAAGGATAGTGTGCAGGAAGGGTCATTTCCGCAGGTAACATTCGCAAAAATAAAAATACATGAAAATTACTTGATGAGATAAAATTCACAAATACTCAAAACCATTAAATGATAAATAAAAACAAAGATGCTAATTTGAAAATAAGAATTACTAAAAGTGCATTTTTAACTCCGTTACACCTACGTGTTACAGAATGCATAAAGCGCTCCCCGTTCACAGTAACCGGGTCGTCTTATTCAAATCAGCCAGCTGTTGCTGACAGCGAGCCGCGCACATTGCATACTCATATGAGTCAGGCTGCAAATGTAAGTTACGTGCCCGCTCCAGCGCGCTCATGCTTACTAAATAAACGCCTCACATCCGGCGCCGCGCACTCACTACATTCCCTTTAGCCTTAGCACATAGTGGATGCATAACGCAAACCCAGTCAAACGTTTGACTGCAGTATCTTATGTGCCTTATAATCCGGTGCGCCCTATACATTGTTCCCACATGACGTCACAACATACGGGCATTTGCCGACCCGGCGCCATTGCTTAGGGCAAAACATAAGAAGAAGCAATACGAGTTGAACGAAGTGAAATGAGTTTCGTGCTATAAAGTGAAAATGGTCATCTCCTGCTGAGTCATGGATGACAAAATCGTGCCGGAGGTTCAGTTAAAACGGGATTTTACACTATACCCGTCATTAGACTCCATATGGATGTGAGAAGACTAAGCTTTTGTCCGAACAACGATGGAGATTATGGCTGGCGAGCATAAACAGGAAAGAAACTCACTCAAAACACGCAAGAATTTGTTTGACAAAAGCACAATGTTGTGTTTTATTGCGAGTGTAAATAAATATAAGTTAACACATTGCAGTTTGAATAATGTCCTGTATGAACAAAATGACGAGGTATTAAAAACATACAAAACAACATTGTTTCCACTGTTTGATCTCACATTCCAGCATTGCAATCTCAGATTATGTCCCTAAAGATCCCGCGTATAATGTAGTTCCTCATTTATTACATTAATTAAATTGCACGCGAGTTATTTATTTTAATATTCATGCACCGAACCATGACGCCCGCAAGTACATGCATATTACAGAAATCACCGGTGACTGGGGAACATAGGAATTAAGTTGTGCAGGCTATGGCTTTTTAATAGACAGATTAGCATCATGCTACTTCGCTATGATGACTTAAGTTACTTTTCCATTGATTGCACTTGAGCAAACGTCACCAAACCAACCCCACGTCAATCTGATCGTACACTTCCAGTGATTTCCAGGCTTGGAAATGCTCACATGTGTAAAAACTCCTCACCAATACCAGATAATTGTACACATGAAAATACTGTATCTGAGGCAAAGTTGCATAATCGGTGCTCAGTGCTTCTTTTGTTGCATAAGGATACACACCATTTATGAATGAAATTTTCGCATTGTACCTCTCTATGTCTTGTTTTAATAGTCTCTTTATAATCTATTACACTTTGTCTTTTCATGATTTGCATAACAATATAAACAGACATAAATATTTGTTTGTAAAACGACATTCTCTGATAAAACGTTGTAAACGCCTATGGTAAACACAGCGGTTTTGCCCTCAAAGATGGCGTCTCCGGGGAGGTCACGTGACAATTTTTTTGCCTGTGGGAACTATGTATACAGTATGAAAAATGTTCTAAATAGGTCATTCATTGAAGGGGCGTAATATAAATATATTCGTCTGTATTATAGTTATGGACCACAATTACGCTTTGCCTGCACGTTCTGCTGCTACAGCCAGCTCAGTAAAGCTCAAAGTACGGGTGAAAAATATAACCCGAGAAGGGTTTGGGACAGGAGAAGCATGACACAGGTAAACATTGGGGTTGCATTTAAAGCTTCTTGACAAGCTAAATCTACAGAGAGATGCCGTATATCCATATATTTTGTGAAACGATGACGTCATGTCATGAGCTGAGCTGGTTGTCATTGACAGCGACAACAACTCCCGTGAGCCCACACTCTTTCCCGACGTCATCAAAGTACATCTTTTGTTATTATTTTAAATGAGTGACCCCTGGTGGCCAAAAATTGCATACTGTACGTTTAAAAGTAAGCACTGTTTTATAATTTTGCCAGATTTAGCCTCCAAATTTAAAGGGTAACTTATTTTTTTTTTTTTTTTTTTTTTTTTTGTGTGTGTTTTTCGATTTCGGGGCTTATGAACACAACTACCCTGAAATGATAGACAGACGGGAACCCTGTTTTAATTTTATTGTATTTTGTGGCGGAAACAAGCTTCCATACTAATACCACTTCGACATAAAGGGATTCCATAAGCTCACGGCAGTGATGGAAAGTGTTATGCAATGGCTTAGTGATTCCTGTCTTTATTTAAATATAAAGAAAACTGCATGTATGTTCTTCACAAAGAGGTCAACAGACAATTCAGTAGCAAATATTTATATTGCAGGGGAACAACTGTCAATGGTATCTGATTTCAAATATTTAGATATAATAATTGATTCGAATTTAACATTTAAAAAAACAAATTAAAAAAGTTATAAATATAGTAAAATTTAACATGTCAAATTTCCGTCATATAAGAAATTGTTTGACTACAAAGGCAGCGACAATATATTTTAATGCTATGATCATGCCATATTTTTTGTACTGTTTGACTAGCTGGGCACAAACCTCCAGCACAACTTTTAAACATGTGCAGTTACTGTACCATCAAGCTTCTAAGGTACTCGATAGGAAGCCTAATACCCATCATCACTAGCCTGGTTCAACCAGACTCTAGTTCATTTCATTTCCACATAGAAATAAAATGAAAAGAAGTAAAATGAAATTGAGCGGAAGTGCGTAGGAGGGCGCAGCCAGGCTATATCATCACTGCCACTGTCTAAAAAAACACAATCTAATGACTTGGGATAATCTTATTAAATTCACAGACTCTTGTCTTGTTTTTAAAATTTTACATGGTTTAGCTCCCCCACCATTAACTGCTTTTATAAAACAAAAAACTACTGTTATTAGACATACAAGGTCTGTAACAAGAGGGGATTGTGTAATACAATTGAGAAGAACTGCCTTTGGTCAGTCAGCTTTTTCTGTGAGAGCAGCTCACACTTGGAACAGTTTACCTACATCTATTAAAGACATTGTTTCATATGGGCTGTTTAAGATTAAATTAAAATCATGGTTAAAGCACAATCAAGTGTGTACCCATATTCTGTAGTTTTTAAATCATCATAATCATGTTTTGATTTGTTGTTGTTGTTGAATGTTTTTTTTATGAGCTTCTATGTAATTTGTTTTAATGTATGTATAAGTATTGTTGATAGTCTGAATGTATTTTATCGGTTATTACATCTGCCCAGTGACTACAGTTGAAAATTAGCCAAGATGGCTTAACTGGCACATTTACGTAAGCGTTTATTAATGTGCACGGTCCCTGTAACTTTAAACTGATTAAAAAAAAAAAAAAAAAAAGAAGGCCTGCAGTGCCGCATCATCGCCTGAAGTGGCCCACATCCGTCTGCTATCTGAGGAGCGAGTGAAACACACACAAATGCTGTTAACTGGGGAAAATGTTTAGTTGGTCTGAAGAGGAGAAGAGACTTCATCCACAGAACAGAGACAATATACTTTACATCTGTGCATCAGCAACACACACACACACTAACTAACTTCATATACAATAAAACAATAACAATAAACATATTCTGTGTATAAAATGTTACAGAGACAATGTGAAGGTTTAAAGGTTAAACTTTATATATTTGGAAACATATATTTATCTTTTATGTGCTATACTTGACGATCACGTTCATGATTAGAAATACCTGAATAATTCTGGATGAGTTTAGTCTAAACATTATTATATTTGCAGGCCTGATAGTGAAGATTTCTGCTGACACTCATCTGAGCTTCTTCCTCTGTTCCACCTTTAATTACAACTAAACCATCATTTGTCTGAATAATAAACCAACATTAATCATTCAATATCACATGTTTCTAATACGCATGCTAACACACACGCTGCTTTATTTAAAAGTGAAGTCTGAGTCTCTTCCACCTGTATGAAACACATTTACACGAGTATTTCTCCTCATAGACACCAGTGAGACTCTTCTGTGGATCACCTGATGGTTTCTGCTCCTCTCATCTCCGTTTCACAGATTTAAACCTTGATGGAAATCCACTGATGTTTTATGATCAATCTTCATCTACTCTGTAAAGTGGAACAGAAGAGAAAACAATCAGTGTTCAGTGAAACAAAGTGCAAAATATTATATCTCAATTATTATTTTTTGAATAAAAAAGGTTAAATTGAATTCCTGTAATCAGATTAATTACTTTACATTATCTTGGATAGATATTTGTGTTTTTAAATATAATAGATTTAAATCATGATTTAATTTTTTTTTAAAGATTTCATAATAGAACCTGAATCATGTTCATATGTGTGTCTGTGTGACTCTAATGAGAAACTAATGGGTGTACACTCAAAAAAATGATGTGTTGGCTTTACTTAACTTTTTCATGTAAACAGGTTCCACCGGTTCCACATAACTTTGTTTTGTTAAACAAACATAATTTGTTCATGTAACTTCAACATCATGGAAGTCATTTTAAGCCATCCAATCAAACTCTGAGCTGAGTGTTAAAGTTAATGAGACAATTAAGTGAATAACTGAGTGATGATTGAGCATTATTGAAGACACCTGATGATAACAAGCAGAATCACTGAAGGAGAAAATCACAAATTGTAAGTCACCGTTATGGAGATCAGTGTTTGCTTTAGTTGGGCTCTTGACCCCTATATTATTAACTTAAGATTATGTTTGGCTGTTCATGAGTTATATCAGCCAGATGATCACATAGAAAAGGTGGAACTGGGGATTGAATCACCAAACTTCTGGTTTGTAGTCAAACTGCATGAACTTTATAAATAACTGCATAAATTTACCTTATGGATCATACCAGCACTGCTCGTGTAGAACATACAATTTTAGCCTTTTCAATGAAATTCAAATGATCAAATCAATAAACAAAAAAAATTTCTGGTTGCCACCAATCAAAATTCATTCATGGCTCCCATCATGCATTGCTGCATGAATAAATAATGAGCTTAAGACACCTAAAGCAGAATCACAAGGAAAAAAAATCTTAAATTGTAAGCCAACGTTATGGAGATCAGTGTTTGCTTTAGTTGGTCTCTTCACCCTTATATTATCAACTTTATATTTTTAATTTACTGTTGGATCTGAGTAATACCTGCCAGATCAACAAAGATAAACAATTATAAAATGATGTTGGAATTATAATGACATTCATCATTTGAAATTTAGGTCTGTAATTTATTCTGTTGGTTAGTGTATAACTGAGATTCTGCATAAATATCCAGAATGTTCTCAAAAGATGTTTTTTTTTAACAATTTTTTTTTTCTTTAAGGCACACACAGACCTCAAGATTCAGTCAATGCTTCTCAACAACGGTGACTAGTAGAATATTCAATTAGGAAAAGTAAATTACATAGACAATTCAGATCATAATTTATTCAAACCGCAATGCATGATGGGAGACATTAATGAGTTGTGATTGGTGGCAAGAAGGACTATTAATGTCACCACGATTGAGATAGACAGGCTGATTATTGATATCTGTTTCTACATAAAGATTAAGTGATTTGATCAGAATAGTTTTATTAAATATTTTCTGTTATAAGAAAATACAGATATGTTGTATAATCACTAAACTGTTGCTAGCAAGTTAATCCTAACCATCAGAATTATGAATTTTTGGAGTTTACAGATCACATCATGATTATGTCAAAACATAACCAACACTATCAGATCACAGTTTTCTTTGTTCATTTGCCTGTTATAAATCAATAACAGCAGCCAAACAAAGTTTAAAGTAAAAGTGTAAGGGTCAAGAGCCCAACTAAAGCAAACACTGATCTCCATAACGGTGACTTACAATTTGTGATTTTCTCCTTCAGTGATTCTGCTTGTTAACATCAGGTGTCTTCAATAATGCTCAATCATCACTCAGTTATTCACTTAATTGTCTCATTAACTTTAACACTCAGCTCAGAGTTTGATTGGATGGCTTAAAATGACTTCCATGATGTTGAAGTTACATGAACAAATTATGTTTGTTTAACAAAACAAAGTTATGTGGAACCGGTGGAACCTGTTTACATGAAAAAGTTAAGTAAAGCCAACACATCATTTTTTTGAGTGTACGGCGTATGGAATGAACCACAGCGAGCAAATACTAATGTTATTTTGAGTTAAACACAAACCTTTAGTTAAAGCCGTTTGTCCTCTAGTTTAAACATGTTTGTAGGCTCTTAGTAAATAACTGAGAGTAAAGTAAGTGTCGAGTAGTGTGACGTGTTGCTTGTCACAGTAAAAACACACTAGAGACAGAGACATTGCTCATGTGAGCTGGACGCTGTGAGCTGAAGCTGGAACTGCACTGATTTTAGCAGGAGTGCAGCGTTTCCTACAATCTGACCAAGTCTGTTTCACACTCAAATGATTCACTTCTACTGACACAGTTCATAAAGCAGGTGTTGATGAATAAAGCTGTGACAGTGAGCTTTTCTTCTCTTTCCTCCTTTGTGTTCAACATTTCAATAACTTCACATTATGTTCTCACACAAACCCTTTGTTGCAACAAATCTTAATGATAATTTCCTTTCACGAATGTTTGAAAGGATTGTTCACATATCAGAGGTAAATGAAGATGTCTTTAATATCTCAGTGATGTTTCCTCACCTCAGGATACAGTTTGAGTCTCGTAGCTCGTCTCTGAGCCGCTGCTTTGAGTCTCCGATCTTATTGTCTCTCAGATCAAGCTCTTTTAAAAACTGCAGTGCTTTTGAGTTCGTCAAAGACTGAGTTAAATAAGAAACATCTGTAATGCCACAGTCAACCAGACTAGAGAGACACAAACAGAGGAAGAGAGATTATCTTACAAACAAATCATGAATGTGAAGAATTTTACACAGATATAATGTGAACTCAGACTCACTGTCAGATATTGAGAATAAAGTGTTTTAGTTTAATAAACCCAGAAAGTGAACTGCTATAACCAATGAAACATAAGCCCTGCTGTCTTCAAATAAATAAACTTCAGTCACACTGTAATTGCTGTACAGTATAATGACACTATAATGACACTAACTGTAGTTTCTCCAGCTTGAATTGTGGGTTCATCAGTAGATCACTGAGGTTTTTCACTCCTGTGTTTCCTAGTTTATTCCCGCTCAGGTCCAGCTCTCTCAGGTGTGACGGGTTTGATTTCAGAGCTGAAGTCAGGATGAGACTCTGTTCCTCTGTAATCCTGCATCTATACAGACTGAAGACAGAGAAATAACAATAGTTCACATCTATGATGATCATCTTATTGAAGAGCTACAGCAGCATTTAGTTTCCAATAGTCTGTTTTAAAACCCAGTCACACTAGTTCTGTGCGCTGGAAGACACTGTTTCTTCTCTTTCATTTCTAACTATTTATTTGACGTCTCTCTTCTTTATTCTCTGTTGAAAAGGCAGATTTCTGTGTATACACAATCAGTACATTGTATCAGATGCTGGGAATTAAAAAAATTACAAACTACACTCTACTAACTAGATAAAAAACTGTGAAAAGATAAAGAACTAGAAAAAAATGTGAGCAATAAGTAAACCCCCAGAAAGTGCACTGCTATAACCAATGAAACATAAGCCCTGCTGTCTTCAAATAAATAAACTTCAGTCACACTGTAATTGCTGTACAGTATAATGACACTAACTGTAGTTTCTCCAGCTTGAATTGTGGGTTCATCAGTAGATCACTGAGGTTTTTCACTCCAGAGTCTCCTAGTTTATTCCCGCTCAGCTCCAGCTCTCTCAGGTGTGATGGGTTTGATTTCAGAGCTGAAGTCACATCAGAACAACCTTCATCTGTCATATCACACCAGCGTAACCTACATTAGCAGAGAGAGAGAGAGAGAGAGAGAGAGAGAGAGAGAGAGAGAGAGAGAGAGAGAGAGAGAGAGAGAGAGACTTTTAAACCCCTTTTATTTAAAACATTTAGGGTTTTAAGAAAAACATTTTTTTTACACAAATTACATTATAAAACAAACACCCATTTTACCAATTAAAAACTAAACTTCCATACTCACTCACATTCACCAATGCCTCTCTCACACCCCATCTCCATTCAAACATAGCAACATTATCAGTGTATTTATAATATGTATACTCAATGGTCACACGAGATTCTATTAAAGACCTTAACATAGCTTTCATATCAACTTCTTTTCCTGTATTTTTACACTGGTGGGATTTCAAAATGGCTAACTTAGCTTGGCCAATTAAAAAATTGGCAAGAACACATTGTTGTTGCCATGACTTTCTATATTGATACCCTAATATAAACAAGGTTTTATTATATAAAAACCCTAATTTTGTAATCAATTTTTCGAGTACTGCAAATAAAGGACCAAGCCTTGGACATTCAAAAAACATATGAAAGACAGTATCATAAGCATTACAGAAGGGACATGACAGAACAATCTTATTGAACTTTGATACCAAACTATTTGAGGCTATAGCACAATGGAGTACTCTCCACTGAAGATCTCCGCATCTCTTGGAGATAGGAGGTTTATACAATACTCTCCATGATGGATGTACTTTGTGACAAATAGAGATCTTATCCCTCCATTTGGTATCTGTTTTTCCTTGCAAATGTCCAACATGCACAGATTTAACACAAATATAATAAAGATTTTTCTTTGCCACATTATGAAAAAAAGAATCCCCATATCCCTTCAACAATGTAGTCTGGTTTAAATTACCCCCAACTCCTCCATCTTTGGGGGTCACCTTCAGCTCAGGGAAGTTCTGAGGTGTAAAACCATCTACCAGGGTTGAGTTTACACAGGACATTAATGTAGGGGGCAAAGCATCTCTAATACACTTAATTATGCTATCCACAGTTCTTAGAGATTTTAATTTAACCTGTGCAGCAAGTGACAAAACAGTTCGCCACTGACATTGTTTCAAATCAATTAAATCCATAACTTTACTAATTCCAGCATTTAAAAAAAGTGGAACAAAACAAGACACATTAGATGGTAGCTTTATAAGAGGATTAAAAAACAAGGGCTCTGAAATCCCATAATGCACCTCTTCTGTTCTTGAAAAGTTGAAATACTTCCATGATTTAATTACTGACATGTAAAAATTAGGGAAGAAACCGTGTGTTTTTTCCTCAAAAGGCTTTTCCATTAAGAACAACTGTTTATCTAGGCCTATCCCACCTAAATCTGATAGTATAGATAGCCCAAATGTAACCCATCGTAAAGGAGAAGAACAATACAAAAGCCTCTGTAATGTTTGTAATCTCATTGCTAGTATTTTTGACTCTATGTGTATTAGTCCTTGACCTCCCTCAGCCACCGGAAGATAAAGTATACCAGGAATAAGCCAATGATAACCGTTCCAAAAAAAATCCACAAAAGCTTTTTGAATGGCAATAAGCAACTCTTTAGGAGGATTTAAAACAGTTACTCTGTGCCACAGCATTGAGGCAGCCAGATTATTGATAATCAAGCACCTCCCCCTGAAAGAAAGCTGTGGTAGAAGCCAACGCCACTTCTGCAATCTGCCGATCACACGATTTGCTAATCCCTCCCAATTCTTTTCAGTATATTGGGCCATCCCAAAAAAAACACCAAGTACTTTAAATCCATCTTGAACCCATTTACACTGTTGTGGCAATTGAGGTGGTCCTATATCCACCCAGTCTCCCAACAAGAAGGATGTACATTTATCCCAATTAATACGAGCAGATGTAGCTTTCTGGAAATTATTCAAACAAGAAATAAGATTAGTAACATCATTAGTGCTCTTGATTATTACTGTAACATCGTCCGCGTAAGCTGTAAGTGTCACTGGGGCCTCTTCTGGGAAACCTGGGACACCAATACCACACAGCTGCTTCCTCAGCATAACTAGCAGAGGTTCAATGGAAATAAAGTACAGAAGACCAGACAAAGGGCATCCTTGTCTTATTCCCCTAGTCACAGAGAAAGGTCTAGTTAAAGACCCATTAATACGCAACATACTGTAAATGTCACTGTACAGGAGCTTGACAAGAGAAATAAAATTTGCACCAAAACCAAAAGCTTCAAGGGTCTTGAACAAATAATGATGGTCCACCCTGTCGAAAGCTTTTTCCTGATCCAAGGAAAGGAATCCAATGTCCAGTTTGTGCCTTTGTGCAACTGAAATAATATCTCTTACGAGAAAAAGATTATCAAAAATTGTGCGTTTAGGGACACAAAATGACTGATCTTCATGGATTACCTCAGACATATATTTTTTAAGCCTATTAGTTAGTGTTTTAGATAAAATTTTAAAATCAACACAGATCAGTGACACTGGTCTCCAGTTTTTAAGGAACCCAAGATCTCCTTTTTTTGGGATCAATGTTATGATTGCCCTCCGACAACTTAATGGAAGTTTCCCACGATTAAAACTTTCCAGGAAGACCGCATACAAGTCCTCTCCAATCAAATTCCAGCAGCCACGATAGAATTCAGATGAAAGACCGTCCAGACCAGGCGACTTCCCAGGGCTCAGCTCCTGGACGGCAAGAGAAAGTTCAGCAAAAGATATAGGGCTCTCAAGGATAAGTTGATCTTCCTCTGATAACTGTGGTAGATCACATAAAAGTTGTTCTGCTGCTGATCTATCACATGGTTCAGCAGAGTATAGGTCCTCATAAAAGGAAAGTGCATGAGTGCGGATGTCCTGTTGGTCAGTTGTCACACCTCCTTGTGGTAAATTCAGTTTATGGAAGTACTTATGTTCTCTTGGTTTTTTTTTTCAGACCAAAGAAGAATGCAGAGGGAGTGTCCATTTCATTTAATTGAGAATATCTGGTCCTTAAAGGACAACTCCGGCGCAAAATGAACCTTTGGTCTAATTACACATTGTTACCTAGTCAACCGTTATCTGAGATTTTTTTTCATGATTGCCGAATGTAAATAGTTTTATCTATAAAAACAGTTTAGCCTATAATGCTAGTATAACGCTAGTCTATAGGGCATAGAGTAATGACAAATAAAAATCGCTTTTTATTACCACTAACAAGGCTCAAAATAGCCCCACAGTAACAAGGTAGCACAATAAGGATCCATACATTCAAACCGAAGCATTGAGAACGTTGTCAGTGTCCATACAGTTTAATAAGAAGATATTTTATACACACAGTCAACTTTGCGAATACAGGAAGAAGCCATCTTTGAAAAATAGTCTCTACCAGTCAATCTACGAACGCCGATCCAAGTGCGCTGGTGAGATGTGAATAAAGTGATAATGTGAGCGCGAACAGTAGGCAACATGTACATATTAAAGAGAAGAAAATGGTTCGTGTTTGTGTTTCTTCCAGAAACAATGGACCATATATAAGATTCTGCACAGTTCAGCGCACTTGGATCAGCGTTCGTAGATCGACTGGTAGAGACTATATTTTAAAGATGGCTTCTTCCTGTATTCGTGAAGTTGACTGTGTGTATAAAATATCTTCTTATTAAACTGTATGGACACTGACAAAGTTCTCAATGCTTCGTTTTGCATGTAGGGATCCTTATTGTGCTACCGTGTTACTGTGGGGCTATTTTGAGCCTTGTTAGTGGTAATAAAAAGCGATTTTTATTTGTCATTACTCTATGCCCTATAGACTAGCGTTATACTAGCATTATAGGCTAAACTGTTTTAATAGATAAAACTATTTAGATTCGGCAATCATGAAAAAAAATCTCAGATAACGGTTGAATAGGTAACAATGTGCAATTAGACCAAAGGTTCATTTTGCGCCGGAGTTGTCCTTTAAGAGGGCTGCTCTTCCTTGCTCCACCAACAAAGTCTTTAGAAGGAACTTATTCCTCTCAATAGAATCAGCAGAGTCACCATGGTTTCTTTGTCTCAGAATGTCCTCTTCAAGAGATCTTATTTTTTCTTTGAGAGTTCTGGTGTTATGAGCAGTATATTGTTGGCAAAACAACTTAATATGCACTTTGCCTATGTCCCACCACTGACTTAATAAAGGAAAACTACATCTCTCCTCTCTCCAAGATTGCCAAAAAAGTCCAAAAGAGTGAATGAAAGAGTGATCCTGTAGTAATCTGTTGTTAAAATGCCAGTGTGATTTGTGATTTTTAGAAGACAGGACAGAGACAGCCACGGAGATATAATGGTGGTCAGATAGAAAAGATGGTACTATTAGGCTATTATAAAATCTACCACTATTACTCCTGGCAACGTAAAACCGGTCAAGTCTCGCTCCAGACAAAGAATTTGAGTTTACTTTTAACCAAGTATACTGCTTGACCCCAGGAAATTATCTCTCCATATATCAACAAGATCATGATAACCAATAACATTTTTTAAAGCTTTTGCAGAACTTGAGTGAGGCTCATCATGATTCCTATCTAAATCAGGGTTTACAGTACAGTTAAAATCACCTCCAACTACCACAACATTATCCTGTGGGCACTGTGACAGAGCATCTGATAGTTTTTCAAAAAACAGCTCACACTCTTGCCCAACATTTGGAGCATATACATTAAAAAAAGAAAACCCTATTTGTCCAACCATAATATCTGCTCTTAAAAGTCAACCAGGTATTATCTCGAACATAACTGGTTGATTTAAGATACATGAAGAAAAAAGTATAGCGACACCAGCACTAAGATTAGTTCCATGACTCATTATAATATTTCCCTTCCAATCACACTTCCACTGTGTCTGATTCTGTAAATCAGAATGAGTCTCTTGAAGCATAATAATGTCTGCCTTTTTAAGTTGTAAATAATTAAACAAAGCAAGTCTCTTTGTTGTGTCCCGACATCCATTGATGTTAAAAGATCCACTATTTAGGGATGCCATGGAAAAATATATGATAGGGTCTCCAAAAACCCCCAAAAATTAAACTGACAATCATGATCCTTATTATCTTTGAGCCGAGCTTTTAATCTTTTTTTTAACAGTGCTCAGGTATTTTTTGAGCCTGTAGCGTTTAGGCTGATCAAGCTCCTCCAGTGTTGCCTTTCTCATTACCATCGTACATAAATCAACAAAGAGCTGTAAATCTGGGAAGTATTTCTCAAGTTTTGGTTTTCGCTGGTTAAAGGTATTGTCCAAGAAATGATTAATTTGACTAACAGTGTAATAAGGATGTTTTAATTTAAAATCATAAACATTCTCTGCAGGCCCTCCCTGAGAATTTGCAAAAGTAAAAGGTTCTGCTATCTCAGAAGTGTCACTATCAGAATCCATCTCACTTCCTTCTATTAACACACCAGGATCACCCTGAGACAGGCTAAATTCCGATGCCTGCGAATCGACCAATTGACCAGGCATCACGAACTCAGCCCTCTCTACTGCTCTCTCCGATACACCGATTTCACCGGCGGGATCTGCGTCAGCGCCCCCAACGCGCTCAACCCCAGCGCGCGCAAACTCAGCACTCCCAACCCCAACGCGCTCAGCCTCAGTGCGCGCAACTTCAGCCCGCACTGTGCTGTCACTCACACTTTCAACGGTATTCACGGAAAAAATATCAAATCATCAACATGATCGTTCGTTATAGGCTCATCTACACCTTCTCTATCTACAGAGAGAGAAGGCGCTACAACCTGGTCAATTCTGTCACTGACAACATCATTACTTACTGTAGCAGAAAGCAATTGTTCCATAGAATTATTTCGCTCATTCACAGTAGGGTTAGCCTCATTATTCATTGAACATACCGGTTTTGTATGACCGTACTTCCCACAAGTAAAACACCTCATCGATTCAGTACTGATATAAATGGTGTAATCTTTACCCAGCACTGTGGTTTTCGCTGACGTATTCAAGGACTTAAATTCCGAATTCAGGATCATGAAAGTCTGACGTCTAAATGACATCACATGTTTGAGGTCTGGATTTTTTGTTCCTAAAGGAATCATTTTAATCGGCCCAACTAGTTTACCATAGCGTCCTAACAAACGCTCGAGTGATTCTTTAGAAATGAATGGGGGCACATTCGAAAGGATAACCTTCTTAGAAGGACTCGACAATGGCTAAACTGATAAAAAAGTATCTCTAACGGATAAACCAAATTCAACTAAATGCTGAACCAAAGAGACCTCTTTCAAAAAGACAACGACAGCCTTGTTCATCCTTGACGCGGACACAATATTACAAGCACCAATTTCGCTGCTGATCGCAACCAGACAATCCTAAACTGTAATGGACTCATCAGGTAAACATTTGCACCCGTGTTGAGCGGTTAAAGAAACGCAACCATCTGAATTTGTCCCTATTTTCCACCCTTGGGTGAAAAACCCTGCGACAATTAAATGAACACTAACCCAAAATACCTAAACTAAATAAAAGGAAAAGGAAAAAAAATAACAACTCACTCAACCACGCCGCACTCACTCAGACGCTCACACACTCCTCAGATGCCCGCACATGCGCACACACACACACACACACACACACACACACACACACACACACACACACACACACACACACACACACACACACACACACACACACACACACACACACACACACACACACACAGAGAGAGAGAGAGAGAGAGAGAGAGAGAGAGAGAGAGAGAGAGAGAGAGAGAGAGAGAGAGAGAGAGAGAGAGAGAGAGAGAGAGAGATTTGATTTTTAAAAAACTTTATTCACAAAATTACTTCACAATTAGTTTACCACTGAAAAAATTATAAACACAATACTAAATCATCATTGACAATTTTACACAAAACATCACAAACACACCATTTCAAAGCAAAAGTATCAAGAGCACACATAGCTTTGTAAAATCTGAAATAAATCAAAATTCTTGCTCTAATTAGAGACTTAAAAACAACAATAACATCATCATTGCTTTTTTGTTCCATTTTGTTCTTTCTACTCATGTAAATCGCCATTTTCGCTTGCCCAAGAATAAAATTCAACAATTGAAACGTAACACGCTTTTTCTGAGCATACTTAAAACCAAAAATAAAAGTTTCAGGACAAAAAACCTCATTAAACTTATTACACAACTCTTTCACCATTACAAACAAAGTTTCCAGTCTGCACTGCATAAATGCATGAAACACAGTCTCTTTATGAGGACAAAAAGCACGTCCCCTGTTCTTTTCGATAATGGTGGCTTGTACAAAACTCTCCATTCGGGTCTTACATCGTCACTTACTTTTAAAACAGAACGCCAATGGGTATCAACTCGCTTATCAAGTGTCTTTTTGTTGAGAATGAGCACACACAATCTATACAACTCTTTCCTCACACATGAGAAAAAAATCAACAGATGAAACACTATTTTGCTGAAAGAAACACCCAGAATACTCTTCAACATTTGGCTGAATCAACAAACATGGAAAAGGATCTTCACTGTCAGTGACGCAAGTCCCTGAAAAGAAATCCTCTAACATTGTTTCTTCATCTATAAAACATTCTTTTAACTTCTTCACAAATCGAGTTACTGAACGAACAGATCTGATTCCCAATTTTTTCAGAGGCAGCTTCAACATTCTTAAAGTGAGGTCCAGTTAAACCCAGTAATTGTTTTAAAACAAAAATTCCTGAGTTTTGTAAAGTCTTATTGAATCCTGGTAAAAAGTTGGATGCAGACAGATCCAGTCTTGCATTACAAATCAAGGGTTCATTAAGCAACCAAAAAATGGAATGAAAATTTTCAGTCCTTTGAATAAAAAAAAACTCCAGATCTTGAAAAGCTGCTGATAAACAGATGACAATTTCGAAAGATCCAAGCACTTCGGGTCCATTAAAAAAAGAGATTTATCCATTCCAAGGTCTCCAACAGTTCTTAATAAAACACAACTGATCGCCCTCCAACGGACATTCGTCGGACCATCAAGAAGTCTTTGTAAAAAATGCAGCCGGAAAGCTGCAATCCTGCTCTGGAGATGTACCAATCCTTGGCCCCCTTCTTCTTTAGGCAAAAATAAAATACTCTCACCTTCCCATATTCCCACCATTGTTGTACAGATTTCAAAGAAGATTTCTCTTCTTTAAAAACCTTCCAAAAAAATTTAAACGATTCAGTAAATAATTTATCATTCAAAAGGCTTGTATTAAAATGCCAATATGCACTCAAATTTCACTGAATTTAAAATAAACTTACAACTGACCATATGATGATCAGAAAAAGACAAAGGTGTGATAAAATCAACCACATTATCTGTACTACTATGAGTTTCTTGTAAAAAAGCTATATCTATGTTTTTCTGTACAATTTCTTCAAAAATCTGTGCTCTTTTTTTAGAATTCCTTGCCCCATTAACATTCATTGATGCAATATGTACTTCACTCATAATGAAAAAAAGAAAAAAGAACAAACTTAACCCTTGTGCTGCATTAGATTTTTAACACCGTTGAGTGCATTAAGGGCCAAAAATGGCCACATATTAAACACTGCCTAAAATATTATATATTTTTTATTATTTTCCACTTTTACCAAGTTAAATCTTTTAATCAGCATCAGTCCTCATCATAACTACCAAAAATGTATTCCATTTCAGGATTTTAACCCTTTAATTACCAGTTTTGGTGGCGAAACCATCGATTTGTATAAGAGGAAAAAACACAAAAATTCAATTATTTTCAATAAACTAAATGCAAAGAGAAAACTTTAGATTTGGATTATCACAGTCTTGAATATGTCAAAGATCAGCAGCAACATTATTTCTGGTGCATTTAAAGATTTTGTGTTATGCCAGATTAAAAAAAAAAAAAAACGACACTTAGCGCGTTAGAGACCAAAAATGGCCACATATTAAATATTGCCTAAAATATTATTTATTATTATTATTTTCCACTTTTACCAAGTTAAATCTTTTAATCAGCATCAGTCCTCATCATAACTACCAAAAATTTAATCAATTTCAGGATTTTAACCCTTTAATTACCAGTTTTGGTGGCGAAACCATCAATTAGTATAAGAGGAAAAACACAAAAATTCAATTATTTTCAGTAAACTAAATGCAAAGAGAAACCCTTGACTTTGGATTATCACAGTCTTGAATATGCCATGAACATGAATTCTCAAAAAAAAGTATTCTATAAACATAAAATATATCAAAACAGCTCATTTGCAGGAGCTGCAGAATTGCAATGCATGCTCCTTACAGATGTAATCACCATCATTCGGGAGCGAACAAAACGGGTTTGCAGTCGGTCACAAGTTTTCTCCACTCTGTTCGATTACTAGCAGCTCTTCGCATCTCGTCAGCTGTTGGTGGCATGTCATTGTTGATTAGTTTGCCGATGTATGTATGGTATAATGTGCGTGGCTTTCCTCGGCTTTGTTTGCCATGTCATTCTTTGGGTGCATATAACACATATTTGTTAATTTGGTTATTTGGGTCTCTTCTAAGTGAGTGGCCGACAAAGCGTAGCTTCCTTGGATTTGAAGGATAAGCTGGTTCTTTTCGATGGCTTTGTATACAGCTTTGTTACTTATTCGATCCATCTTCTTTATGCCAAGATTCTGTAGCAACTGGTGGCGAAGCTGTTGAGTGAGTTTTGCATTTTGTGGTTGATAATCCAACTTTCGCAGCCGTACAGGAGGATGGAAATGCACGCTGCTTCAAAGATGTTTAGTTTGAGTTTGATTGGAAGAGTTTTTGACAGAAATACATCCTTCATTTTCCAGAATGATCCCCACGCTTGTCCTTTTCGTGCTCTGATGTCTGTTTCTCTCGATGCAATGACAGAGCCAAGATAATTGAAGTCTTTTGTCCATTCGAGTTTTTGTCCATCGAGTTCGATGAATTATTGGCGTCTCTGGCCCGGCAAGTTCTAGGTTGCTTCCTTCTTTTTAATGTTGACCTCAAGACCCACTCGTTTTGCCCCTTTTGCTGTTGTCTGAAGTTGAGCTTTACAGATGAAAATGCCACATTTTGAACAGGTAGTGGAGATTTTTCTTTTTTGCTAGGGCTGAAACTGCACCCCCTCCTCCTCTTGTCATGGGTGTCTGCAGACCCACTAGCTTTTCTTCATCTTGTCGAGTTTAAAATTGCTGCACCAAAGATGTGCATACCTTTATAACTTTTGCATCAACCACACTTGTATGAAAGGCAGACTTCGTTATTATCGTCTATTATTGTCTAAAGACTGACTGCATGGCTGTGTTTGTGCCTCTTCATACGTGCAAAGTTATCAATTAACTTTGAAACATAGACTGCTAACAAAGATGTCAAAGATGCGTAAAATTCAAAAGATTCATGTTTGTGCGTAAAATATGCATGAATCAAACCGAAAGAAAACAATGCAGTGAGAAGCGCTTTCTCTAGCTATAAGCGCACCCACGCACGCACTCACGCACGCACACACACACACACACACACACACACACACAACACCACTGACACACACACACACACACACAGAGAGAGAGAGAGAGAGAGAGAGAGAGAGAGAGAGAGAGAGAGAGGGACAGAGATAGAGAGAGAGTAAACAGAAAGGGTAAAATATTACCTTTAGGATATTGTGATTTGCCACTCACACAAACACCATGTATTATATTTAGGCCCTACACACACACACACACTTTTGTCAACACACACACACATTGCTCTCAGACATCCACACATACTCCGAAACATAATTTTAGATCATTGAGCCATTAAAATGCTTCATAACACACTCCATACTGCCCCAAGTGGAAACCAGGAAAATAAGGTGCATTTCCACCCATAGGGAATACAGATGTAGTGACATCATCTGGTGGAATACACTATATAATGCAAATATAATGCTTTTGCTTCAAAATGAAAGGATGTTTGAGCAAAAATCATGTTTCATGTATTAATGACAGCCTCGGATTTAAACAACGTTTTAATGGGTTTCAATAAGCCATTTTTGGTCTTTATGGTGCTGAGTGATTCTTTATATTCTGACGAGTCGCTGTCACTTTCCGTATCTTGCATTTCCTCATTTTGTAGACCAATGGTCTCCTTTTAACCAAGGAAACGGGGCGTATGAGCAGGGGTGAGCTGGGAGTCGCCAGTCAATCGCGTCATATCTGCTTACCTCGGTTTCCGCTCGTATACGTGTAGTCCTGGACAAATGCGGTAGTTGTAGTTGTGCGTTAGCGTCTATCAAGCAACAAACGTCAGCTTGTTTCGCGCATTTGTTATGGAATGAAGCACAATTGTTCTTTTCATTTATTCTCGGAATGTGAACTGTTGGCTGTAAAGGGGGTCACACCGGACGAGAAGCGCCGCGCCACGTTTAGGACAACTCCACAGTAGAACACCGGACGCGCACTTTCTCATCAGTGTATGGCCAGCAATATTGTTATGTTTAATGACAGAAAATGAAGATAATGTCTGTTCTATGTTATGATTGTACTGTACAATTAAATACAATCGTTGCTGAGTCTGCATTCTGAAAACTTTACCTCAGAGCATCCGTTCACTGAATGAATTGAGAATCTCACCTGAAAAATCTAATAACATCAGCAATTGTCATTCAAGCAGCTGATTTCTGTAAATGAATGCAAAACTAAATGCATATTGAAGCACAGGGCGAAGTCAGGGTCCATTAGCAACGATTTGAGACTAAAATAATACAAATTTTATACTATGTAAATGGCGCTCTGTGGCGCAGCAGGATTTTGAACACGGTCCTGATGCGTTGCTGGGCGCCGCGGACAGACGGCGAATGGCACCGCTGGTATGTGTAACGTTACACTTATAGATAATAATGTGTTCGAATTTTAAATATGTGGCGCGACGCGGCGCTGCAGCTTCTCGTCCGGTGTGCGACCCCCTTAACGTTAATTTTGTGAAAGTTAGCTGTAGTTGAATACTTACACGACATGAAAAGATGTGTCAAATGTACATTAAATTGATTTTTTATTTTTATAAAGTTACCAAAAAGAAGGACCAGCCACGTCAACTCCTTGCAAGAGACCTGCCCCTTCAAACCCTCTTCACCATAGCTTCGTCCAGTGACTCGTACAGTAGCATCTGTGATAACTAATTTACTTTTAAACCTGACTTCTCTTGCGGTTATTTCAGTTTAATGAAAAACAAGCATGTCATTAAACGCAACATTTATAGAAATCGAACTTTACCTCATCCATGACAACTAATTTTCGATTCCCGTCTGACTGATTTATCCACGGTGGAGTTGAAAACAACAGTTCCCATCATTCCGCGTTCCTCCACGGCGTCATCAAGCAAAGCCGTTGTTGTTGTTTTGAATGTAGCGCCCTCTAGCGGCATCTAAATCTTAGGTATTGCAGCTTTAACTGTGCTTCTTCACAAGCCACAAAACCCTCATTATTTGCACCTTCCTGTCTACTTTCTGAAGTGGAAGTCAAGACACTCGAATCATTTACTGTAGGTAGAACATTAGGATTACTATTCACTTGCTCAATCTGCAAAGAAACTGGTTCAGCCTCAATTTCTACCGTACGATCCACAGCATTATTTTCCAAGACAATGGACTATGTGCACGTTAGCATATGCTACTTCCGGCTGCGAAACCGATAGGGGGTGTCTACCCTTGTGAAAAAGAAGTGTGCTTAATTGTATTGAAAGTGTACTTTTTGTGTGCTTAAACTCATGAAAGTATACTTTTTGAAAAGTGTACTTGCAGATAATATAATATAATTACAATTAAAGACCACTTAAGTTTAACTTAAAGTAAGTACACTTTCATCACATTATTTAAAAACACACTTAAGTGCACTTTTAAAAATGCACTTTGTAATAATATGTAATTAAGTTTAACTTAAAGTAAGTACACTTTCATGACAATATTTATAAACACACTTAAGTGTACTTTTTAAAAATGCACTTTGTAATAATATGTAATTAAGTTTTACTTAAAGTAAGTACACTTTCATGACAATATTTATAAACACACTTAAGTGTACTTTTTAAAAATGCACTTTGTAATAATATGTAATTAAGTTTTACTTAAAGTAAGTACACTTTCATGACAATATTTATAAACACACTTAAGTGTACTTTTTAAAAATGCACTTTGTAATAATGTCTAATTAAGTTTTACTTATAGAAAGTACACTTTCGTGATCATATTTATAAACACACTTAAGTGTACTTTTTACAAATGCACTTTGTAATAATATCTAATTAAATTTAACTTAAATTAAGTACACTTTTATCACAATATTTCTAAATACACCTAAGTGCATGTTTTTAAAAAATCCTTTTTTAATAATGTCTACTTAAGTTTTAGTTAAAGAAAGTACACTTTCATGTTAATATTTCTAATCACACTTAAGTGCATGTTTTAAAAAATTCCCTTTTTAATTGTGTCTACTTAAGTTTGACATTTTAAATAATTATGATTTTATAGTGTTTTAAAGTTATTAAAGTTATTAAATGAAATGTATTTTGATGAATTGACTAATATACTAAATAAAATAATAATTTTAATGGAAAACATGGAAAGTAATTCATTTTAATTTCAACTCAAGTGTGTTGTCCAAAAACAATTAGTTCATTTATTTTAAATATGTTTAATCTAGAATATATCGACTGTGTGCATTAATGCACTTGGAATGTGTTTTTCCAATAAATTTGCAATACAGTATAATCCAGGACAACTTATTGTTGACATTTTTGTCAGTTTTCTACATAATATATGACAATAAAATGTAATTTATGAGAGGAGTCTTAGCATAACAGTAATGTTTGGTCAAATTAAACACATTTAATTGCAATCTACACTGAACAAAACTATTGACTTTTATTTGGTTGAAAGAGTAGCGTTTTGTGAACTTACAGAGTATAACAACACAAAGAGTTAGAACAACTTCAACTTAAACAGAAAAGTTGAAATAAAAATATACTGTATATGAACACGGTGTTTAAAGCGCATGCGCCAGACGTCATGATGACGCACTACTTTCCTAGAGTTTGAAAAATGCGCTGTTGTGTTTCTGTAATCGCGATGCATGAGGAAAGGAAATAAGAAGAGAACAAAAGGAGCGCCACGTTTGGCTGTTTGCAGATGAGATGTTATACTGCAAATAATTAGTCAAGTAAGTATATCTTGATGCTTTCCTTATTGATTTTTTTTTTCACCGCAGTTGATATTGCGATGAGTGCTTTTTAATCGCAGATAGTAACGTTGCTATATGCAATATAGATTCGGGAGCTAAATTGATCATGTTTCCAA
This sequence comes from Pimephales promelas, assembly GCF_016745375.1. Next base: position 116,799 of record NW_024121330.1, read on the forward strand.
TAATTTATGTGTGACGCTGATGAGGTAATTCATCACATCACACATTCATCAACAGTTAGCAGTCAAAAGTTTACGTATACACCTTGCAGAATAAACTGCTTCATCAGGGTAGTACTAAACAAAAAGACAACATACATTTTTGTGTTCCCTCTTATTGCTAAAATTACTAACATTTTGCAGATACTGCAAGGTGTATGTAAAACTTTAAAGGGAAAATATCTATCACTTTCATTCATTTGAGCCAAATTTAATAATGGACTGGATGTTTTATAAACAAATTTTTTCACTTTTTTTTTCTCAAGGTATTTTTTCCTGACTTTCCTGCCTCTTTGGAACAAATCCATTCACATTTACTTTGGAGAGCACCGGGACATTGACATAAACAGGACTTTCCAACTACTTCAAAACATTTGGTGACAAATGATTTTGGTTTTCTTGTTTTTTTGCCTTTGGATTTCTTCATTTTTATTTTATTTTTATTTTTTAGACAAAATTATATTCACTGTAATGCTGAAGTAAGCATTTTGTCCTCTTTAATGTTGGTGCTACGAAAAGGTTTAAGAGCTAAAATTAACCAGGTTTGTTAACACTTTAATTAGGTCTCATTTGTTAATATTAGTTTATGTATTAGCAAAACATGATCTAAAAATTAAGCATTTTTACAGTATTTATTAATCTTTTTTTAAGATTAGTTAATTGGCTTTATGCACAGCTTCACTACTTTCTGAATTTCAGCCAGCTCCTTGTTTCCTGTCTGCCATTATTGGACACATTGATTAATTCAGGTGTGCTTGACCTCAGTAGTCACGGCAACAATAATCATACACACCTGAATTAATCAATTTTGCCCAATAATGGCAGACAGGAAACAAGGAGCTGACTGAAGTTCAGGAAGTAGTGCAGCTGTGCATAAAGCCCATTCAAATATAGTTTGTTAAAGTTAGAACAATTTATAGTTATTGTTCATACAAGTTCACAGTGCATTATAATTTTAGTACACAACTTTTGAATAAAATAATGCATTATTAAATGTTGGAATTAACATTAACTAAGGCTAACAAATGCTTCAAGTATTATTCATTCTTAGTTCATGTTAACTGAAGGAGTTAACTAATAATACCTTTTTCATTACCCGTTTGAATCTTAGTGTTCACATTTTGCAACATCACATTTTGTTTGTATTAATTCATGGGTTGTGTATTTGATGTAATGTGTGTTTGCTTCTAAAATGGTGTTTAATCCCTAGGTTATGGAGACCAAATTACCCCAACAGTATAGTAATACCAGTAATTTACATGGAAACAATCTTATAAATCATACAGAATTATGTTTTCTGAAAATGTCTAAAATTCTGTCATCATATACTCACCCTCAACTTACATTTAAGTGATCTTATGAATCACTGACAACTCTTAAATAACTGGTTTGTAAATAATGCTATACTTCATTAAGAAATTATTAATTGATCATTAACAAAGTATGAAAATACAATTATTAAACACATTAGATATGCTTATAAATCAAGGAAAAAAACATTTATTGCTGTATTTAGAAACTTATTATTAATGTCTATTAATGCTTTATAAATGATTAACTGTTAAAGGTGCATTGCGCAACTTTTCATGTTAAAAATAGCCGTTTTCTAACCCATACATGCTTAAACAATCGCCTGATGGGCTGAATGAGCCCTTCTTTGATCACTGCGATCGCCTCTATAACCCTGTACAGTGAAATATATAAGAGGGATTCGGGCTCGAATCTGAGACTGGGCGTGACGTCATGCGCGTTCACGCTCGCCTGGCTATGTCTGGCAGGTTCGTGTAGCTATTCGCCGCCGTTCTCCGTATCAGAGAAGACAACTCGAGCGACACAACTCTAGTCAGCTTTCCACAAAAGTAAACGATGGATTCAAAGGGGCTGTTTAGCCTACACCTGGTCACTTCATGTGTCTTCTGTGATCGGATAGCTATTCGATCGTGAAAAGACCAGGGTGTAAATACCCTCCGAAACGCATTCGAGACGGATTTGAATTCGATCGCTCAAACCACTTGAGGACGTGGTCTGTGCCGTATTCCAGACGAAACTGGACAAGTGTAAATGCATCTGGTTGTTGAAACCAAGCTATATGTCATGATATTTTAGTCATATGACGCGCATCACCTGAGCAGCTGAGCTGAGCCCCTTCATCAAGCGCCGCAATCTATCGCAAATCAAAGTGAATTAGTGAAAGTAAGTCGCAGACGCTTAACACTACCATCTTCATTAAAAGTAAAGAAATGAAATGATCTTACCAGGCCTGTTGCCGATCTCTCTTATTGCTGTCTTTGCTGATTTTGAAATTAGCCGATGATTAATAAAATCCAGCTCATATCTGTTGCTTTCGGTGACGTGCACTTCATTAAATCTGTATATGGCGCGGAAAGAGACCGGCTTGTAGCTCATTACAAACCCCAACGCAAACTCCACGTGAGACAGAAAATAAAACTTCTGTCTGTCCAGTGCCATGCGTCGGAATAAGACGAGAGTCAACATCGGGAAGCTTTCAACAAACGGAGAGATCTCCGGTCGGCTCTAGGGCTCAAACGAGTCATAGCCTATACAAAGTGATAACTGAACGTGTTTCCATAATAATTCAATCATAAGTGGATACAGTAAGCACAGGGAGATAGATGGAAACAAAAACCGAAGTTTTCTACTACCCCCGTTTCCCCCTCTCACACACATAAGTGTGTAATTTACTCGAATGCCTTTCCTTTCATATATTTTAAATGACTTGCAGATTTATTACTGTATTACCTCATTATGACTGTAACAAAAGATGTGTGCCGCACAGTGTGCGGCTGATGCTCCTTAGTTATGAACAGCTCGTGCAAACGTGCGTATGTGTGTGTGTGTTCCTCCATGAACGCGCACAGCTCTGGTTGCAGTTTCGCTTGTCGCCAGAGGGGGCGTAGTTCTGCAAAAACTCAGAGACTTGCGTTTAGCTCCTTTAACTCATGCTTATAATGAATAATAGTGTGCAGTTAAGTGTTACCTTTCTTTCTTCTGCTGAACACAACGGAGATATTTTGAAAAATGTCAGTAACCAAACAGTTAACTGGTCCCATTGACTTCCATAGTAGGAAACAAAATACCATGGAAGTCAATGGGACCAGTTAACTATTTTGTTACTGACATTTTTCAAAATATCTTCATTGTGTTCAGCAGAAGAAAAATTCATACAGGTTTGAAACATCTTGAAGGTGCGCATAATGACAGAATTTTCATTTTAAGTGTTGTAACCGTTTGTTTCTTGGGTTTTTTCTTGTGCATCAACAGAAAGGTTTTTATGTATTTATTTTAGAGATTGTTTTGTCAGTAAATATAGAGGGTTTTAAATTGAATTTGTGTTGATTGTAACTATATAGGTTATTAAGACTTTTTTTGTCCAAATTTCAAATAAATTGCAACTATATTTTTTTTAATTAAAAAAATGTATTTAATGTAATAAACAAGTACACTATTATATAATTAAAGTATATTTTTGTTGACATTATTTGCTTGTCAGTATATTTGGAAGTACACTTTTACCATATTTCAAAAATCACTCTTAATATCAACTAATAGCATTTAATTTGAGCTTAATCTGTGATACATTTGAAATCAATTACATATAATATGCATTAAGTTTGTCGAAAACATTACACTTAATTCACACTTGAGTGTATTGTTGACTGACATTAAAGTATATTTTAGTTCACATTAATTGCGTCATTATATTGTGTAGTGCACTTTAACTGTATTTTAAATACACTGGAATCAATTGTGAGAGTGTATGTAAAGTTGTATTAAAGTACCAATTAAGTTGTTCCAAAAAAATCCCTCTTAATGGCAACTTATTACATTTTATTTCAACTTAATATGTGATATATTTGAAATAAATTACACTTAATGTGCATTCAGTGCCCCGAAAAAATTGTATTTAATTCACACTTAAGTGTATTGTTGACTGACTTCAAAGTATATTTTTAATCACATTAATTGCGTGTCATCATATTGTTTAGTGCACTTTAACTATAATTTAAATACACTAGAAGCAATTATGAAAGTATATATAAAGTTGTATTAAAGTACCAATTAAGTTGTTCCAAAAAATCACACTTGATTGCAACTTATTACACTTTATTTCAACTTAATATGTGATATATTTGAAATAAATTACACTTAATGTGCATTCAGTACCCCGAAAAAATTGTTTTTAAATCGCACTTAAGTGTATTCATTTAAAGTGTATTATTTTTGTAATAAGTACACTTTATAAAAGTAGCCTACACTAAAGTGCACTTTTTTTTCACAAGGGTAGTTTCCGGTAGCCTGATGGACTATGTATATTTCTCCAGATGTCTTGAACATTTGCCGAATATTACAGTCGATTATGTACATCGACTGGCTAATGATTTTTCTCCAGCTCCCCAGAGCAACATACCAGAAAAACAAAATAAATTTGTTAAAGCTTGACTCTTACATTTGTTTAGCCAAAATGAATAAAAAAACTGTATAACATGCTGTTTATAAAGCATGTTATGTTTATATTAACAGAGTTGTTTCTTTTTTTGTGGCCATTAGTTAGTATTTCCAGTTGCATTCATTTGGACCAATCAAAGCCAATCTTTTCAAAACAAGCTTGCCGGCAATTGTCCAATCACACACTGCCATTTGAACTTACGGGGCGAGGACAACGGATACTGACTGTCTGTGGTATTCCATTATAGTTTCGGATATTTCAACAGAAATCATGTATTTTCCAAATTTTGCTTTGTTATTTCACTGACTCGGACCTAGTGAATGTGGATAGCACCGATCTAATATTAAGAGAACACACGAGCAGATTATCAGGTCGTCAGCTCCCGCGAACAATTTAGCAGTGAAGAGGACAACGCAGAGGTGCGCCGCCACGACATGGACAGAGCAAGATACTGCCAGAAAAGATCTTACTTCTTGGTGGTAAGTTTATTAGTTTAAGTGATTAGTATAATTGGCTTTATTCTCACTTTGGGTTTAGAAAATATTTTCAGAAGTTGATGACGATGTTCTGTGGATTACTGGCGTTTCTGTTGATTTGACACTAAAGCGAGTTAACTTCTATCAACTTATGTTATAGATCTAACGTTAGGCAGTGACATAAAACAACTAAGTTATAAAAACATTGAACACTGTGTTTGCAGAAAAAAAGGTTATTAATGGTGATTACACGACAGGCTTGATTGTCCCTAAGTAACTTATTGTGTTTTAAATATTATAATATATTTTAAGCTCTAATAAAACTTAAACATTTGTGATATTTAATTCATAGTAAAATCTAATTAATTATTAGTAGGCTGTCAGTTGTAATCACCAACTATAAGCTTTCACAAAACCAATTATTAAATATCTTGCACTGAGAAATTAAAACGATGTTAAATAATGAAATGAGAGATTTTATATTTAATATTTAGCCTAGCCAAGGAATTTGCACATTGCAAAGACATTTTTTTATTAAACCTAATCGTGTGTAGATGAGGTCAAGTCGAGTAAGTAGTAGTTGATCCTCTTGATTTGTAACTTTTTATTGGTGAAAAACAACAAAACAGTCAATAGTGTGTCATGTAGCAGCTAAGTAGCTAAGTGACCTATTACATATCAACACGTATTTGAAAAATTGCGTCCCCCGCATGAATATGTATTTTGCCTGATTATGCATTGAATTGGTTTTATGCCCAGCTGCACTACTTCCTGAACTTCAGTCAGCTCCTTGTTTCCTGTCTGCCATTATTGGCCAAATTGATTAATTCAGGTGTGTCTGATTATTGTTGCCATGAGTACTGAGGTCAAGCACACCTGCATTAATCAATTTGACCAATAATGGCAGACAGGAAACAAGGAGCTGGCTGAAGTACAGGAAGTAGTACAGCTGGGCATAAAGCCCATTATGCAATCGCATAATCGTGTTTTTCTCGAAGGACTGATTTATATGATTTTATGTGTGGTATTCAGCTTTTTTACATTTAATCAAGTCGTTATCAGCTGTCACCAACTTGTAACTTTCAATAGAATGTTCTGTGTTTATTAATAATGAATAATTACTTTAATAATAGCGTGGAAGTTACAGTAATGGTTCATTAAATATGTTTCACCATTTAAACAAAATACAAATTATATATGAAGAACACAAACTAGTGTTTGTTCTGCCCTAACTTTGTATAACATGCGACTTTATTTTTTCTTGTAGAGCTTCCAGGGATATTATCATCTCTCAAAGAGGCCCTGGAGTCCATGAAACGAGGTTCATTCAGCTCAAGCCCAAGATCATCTGAGCTGTGTCTTCCTGAAACCTCAGAAATGGTTAGAAAATTCTTTATGATAAAGAAAAATCCTATTTGTTATAATAATTATATCTGACTTTTTGTGCATTAATACTTCAGTAAGTGTTCTGAATTAAGTAACAAAGTGACAGCTTTTAATTAGAATTATAAATGAATATACTATGTTTATACTAATGCTTGTTTTTTTTTTATTCTTTCCAGATTTCCCTCGGTGGTTCTGATGTCCCCAAAAGAGTCTATGACAGACTGAACAAGTCACGAACTTCTCTTTTTACTCACAACTTGGCCACTTTACTTTTTGCTATTGTATTTCACTTTGTTTGACTTAAAGGATTAGTTCACTTAAAAAAAAAAAACTTTTGCTGATAACTTACCCACCCCTATGCCAAGATATCCATGTCATTCTTTCTTCAGTCGAAAAGAAATTAAGGTTTTTGATGAAAACATTCCAGGATTTTCTCCATATAATGGACTTCATTGGGAACCAAACGGTTCAAGGTCCAAAAGACAGTTTCTGTGCAAACTGTTCAAAGGGCTTTAAACAATTCCAGACGATGAATAAGGGTCTTATCAAGCGAAACGATCGGTGATTTAAAAAAAAAAAAAAAAAAAAAACGTTTAAGTTTTATATGCTCAAATTGTCGCCTTGCTCTGTTCTGTTATGTATGTTCATAACTCTCCTATTCGAACTTGTTCATCAAAATTAACAAATCTTTTTCCGAGTCATTAGGTTCATTTAACGAACGAAAATGAATGAATTGACTCGAAAAAAGATTTGTCATGGCTGCCAACTCTCAAGCATTCAGCACGAGACTCTCGCAATTGAGCCAATTCTCACGCTTTCACAACAAATTGACTGTTAGCCATTGGACCTTAAACCGTTTGGTTCCCAGTGAAGTCCATTATATGGAGAAAAATCCTGGAATGTTTTCATCAAAAACCTTAATTCCTTTTCGACTGAAGAAAGAAAGACATGGACAAGACATGGGGGTGAGTAAATTATCAGCAAAAGTTTTTTTTTTAAAGTGAACTACTCCTTTCAGTTAGTTTATTTATTTATTTTTTGTTCTGTTTAATACCTCTGCATATCAATGCATTTTATGTTAATGTATTTTGTTTAGTTTTCATAATGCTTTACTGATGTAGTGCATTAAAGTTTATCTTTCAAAGAGTGTTTGTGTGTTTTGTAGAAATATTTTTTTTTACTGGGTTTTGTTGAATTAAAATGTTTAACTGTATTTTTAATACATTAAAATATATTATTTTTATATTAAATGGTTTTTGGAAAAAATATATTTTTAATATGTTAATAGTGGGTCCTATAGTGTTCTACTAATACATTATTAATAAGCTGAAATTATATTTAAAATATACTTAGAACGCATTAATGTGAAGCTAAAAATATACTAATGCTGTATTTCTAAAGTCGATTTAAAGTGTATTAAAATACACTTTAAATAAGTGCTATTATATTACATTAAATGTACTTAAAATGGTTCCATTTTAGCACAATTTAGTATAATAAAATATATTACTATTACCTTAAAATTGAACTTAAATACATATTAAAGTATACTTAATATACTTGAAGTTGTTTCAATTTAGCACATTTAATACATATTTAATACGGTACACTTAAAATACATTAAGTATATCAAAATAAGTACAATTTAAATATATTTCCTTTTCACCTGGGTAACCCCAGGGGCTTCTCCTGGTTAAAGTGTATAATATAATAAATAATTAGAAGCCTAAAAACTTCCTTCTAGTTGTCATGGATACGCAACGCTCCACTCGGTAAAGCGACTGCTTGGGTGCGGTGACAAAAAGCAGATTTAAATATCGTTTACTTTTCACAATGCAGCAGCGCCTGGCTCCACCCAAATATGTGTGAAAACTGTGTTGATTGACTTGACAATGAACAAACGAACATAGTTTTAGACAAATATATTTAGATAGCTAAGCTTTAGCCGGTCCACTGATGTAAACAACGGCAACCGGAACCGAAGTACCCAACATCCGCCCTCAAGCCGGAAGTTAGCATTTTTCTCGTGCACAGAGTCAATTACCTGAGCTTCCGCCTAAGACTCCTTTCCATCCTTTTCCTCATCTAGTTCAACTGTTCCGTTATTGTTTCCTTTCTCTCCTTCAGTATTTTTGTTAGGACAATTCCAAATTAAATGCCCTGTTGTAGCAAATGCAACATTTAATAATATACATAAAATGTATTTAAGGGGGCCGAAGGCCAATTTAGCTCAAAGGGAAATGATTCATTGAGTTGCAATGAATCGATGGAACCGAATCACTGAACCGAGCAAATGACTCGCTTAGAATTCATTTGAACGGGCCGTGATTATAACCTTTGCAAGGATATAAACACCAAATCTATAGTGAAACACTATGTCTTAGCAAGGTAACTTTAGATCGAACAGTACAAGACATTAAATGTGCAAACTTGACACAAGAAGATTTATCTTTTCAAATATATGGAAGACTTTATTAGCTACTCTAAACACAACTAAGGTCTAAACATAATCACACACACACACACACACATTCATACAGTCGCGAAAGGGAAAGAGTGAAAGAAAGTTTCAACTTTCTATATGCACGTAAGACATGACCTGAAAGGACCACCAAGCCTTAATTTGAACCTTCGTTTCTTAGAGAAGTTATTCAATTCACATTAAAGCACCAGTTCAGCTAAGAGTCTGGAGTACTTGCTTGTGTCTTTGCGTGGCTTAGGGGATTCCTTTGTTGCGTTGCATCGAAGGGCGGTTCCCCGGGTCCTCGTGGCGGGTTTGTTGTCTTTGAAGTGCAGGAATGGAAGTTTCGCCGCTGGTCACGTGTGATTAGCAAGCGAATGAGAGTCTTTTCCAATTCGAAGCGCGTTGCAAACTTAACTTTGAAACGAGACTTTTACGAAAAAGGAAAGAAAGGAAAGAAATGAAAGTAAGGCGAGTCGGATAGCTTGAATGAGCTGAATTGTAACCCTGATCTTGATGGGTTATTCGTCTGCTGGTCGAATTTGGTCTAGTCGATGTAGAAGCATGCGGACATGTTCTTTGTTTCAGAGATAAGCACGAACAGAACTCTCTCTTGCTGGTTTTAGAGAGAGGCACGAACTTAACAGTTACAAACACGAACAAAAATCTAACAGGCACGGAACATTGAACGGAACAAAAATCTAACATGAGGTCCTTTGTTCGGATCTTTAACTTAAACTCTAGTCCAACCTCCTAGAAACTTTTAACCTATGAGACAATGGCATCATTTTAGGAGGTGGATCTACTTCTGCTTATCATAAATTATGGATGGTCTGTGAGCTGCCTGGTCTCCAGCATTTAGCAGAGAACAAGAGAACACAGTTTAAGATTATATATTATAATCATAAAACAAAGCATTTTAGACCGATTTCAGTCAAGCCATCTTTTGAATTACGAGAATACGGTTCATTTAACTCTTTCCCCGCCAGCGTTTTAAAAAAAAGTTGCCAGCCACCGCCAGGGTTTTTGACGATTTTCGCTAAATTTGAATGCCCCCGCTGAATATTTTCTTCCATGAATATATGAAGATGATATATATAAAAATAAAGATCTGAGCCTCTGCTTTTAGGCAAAAAAAACGTTTTTATTTTATCTTCATCTGTTCTTTTTTTATTGCCTCTTGAACAGAGGTAGGTTTTGTCAAAAACACAACATTTTGGACAAAAAACTGAGAAAAAGGTGTTTTTATCAAACAAGTGCATTTAAAAGCAGAATACATTCAGATGTTGTTTCCTTCATATATAAAACTTTCCAAAGTAAATTAAAAACATAAAATAAATGTAAAATATATCAAATTTCCCAGGATGTAAGGGAAATGTAACTTTTGCAATAAAACTTCTGCCTCTGCCTCTCTGTGTTCTACCTGTGAATAATGAATAATTGGAATTACAATAAACAGGCCTAGACACACACACACACACACACACACAAATACATATTACAATGTGGTAAATGTGCACAAAGAGAGAAATAATTTGACAATTACACCTTCATATTTAGACAGCCACACATAAATGCCTGCACACACACATACATATTATAGTGTCATAATATTATACGATCTATCTGCGGCACGTCCATGGCTAGAACTTTCTGTGACAACATGTGCATCTCTCTCACTGACTACTTCGTCCCGATCAGATTCAGAATTATCAAATAAAGAGTGATCGGACTCCGAGTCCATTAACCTCCAGTACTTCAGCCATATACCTCTGCATTGTCTGTCTGATACATTCTCACTACTCCACTGTTTGAGACGATTGCAATCTGTTTCTCTAAACAAAGAGTTGCGCAATCATTCAGGACATGCGCGCGGGTCTTCCTTACCGTATACCACCTAAAACACGGATACCCGGAAAATTCCGTGTTTGGCGCAGATGCGTTTTTTCATTAAACACGGAAAATTCCGTGTTTGGCGGGGAAAGAGTTAAGAGTAAACGAGGCATTCACACTTCTAATGGTTGTATAACAATTACAAGAGTTAATAGTTAACAACAATTACATGATTAATATGCGATCTAAGCATTAACAAACACAACACATGAATTGCAGGAAGCAATAAGAATTGTGAGGTTTGATTATGCGTCCCAGAATTGTTCTGTGGTGAGTTTATATGATTTTATGCGTGAGATCTCAGAGAGATCTCAACAGTGAGGTCGTGGTATGTTCAAGGAGGGTCTGTGTTACGTCTCTGTCCCGCTCATCAGAGATGATGTTGAGGGAGGTCAAAGGTGGTCAGGTTTTGGTGGTCAGGCCTCTTGTTCCAACATTTCTGAGCCGATTTGTCTTGGTAAAACATTGACACGTTCATCCTGTTTAGTGCCCATCTCTTGGGCCTGTGGGGCAATAAAATTCTTCTCTGAGTGGGGGAAGATTGGCCATCCTGTGTTCAATGGAATGTGCCTCCAGTCTCTTTGGAGGGCTGAATCACATGTGGATGAATCCCATGAAACATTAATTTGATTAAGTTGTGTTTGATTCGCCTCGATTCTCTACACTGTGTTACCACATCCAAAGAAATTGACTTTTCCAGTAGTGACGTAAATAGCATAGTTAAAATCATCACTTCGAAAATTCAATGTCAGATCTAGATCCGCGTTGTCCGGAATAATCATGTACACAAAACGCCTAAAAGAAACAATATGTTTCAATAAAGGCGAGTCGCTGCTGATCGGAATCTTTTTTTATTGCGGACACCAGCTTTCCATAACGTGTCAAAGCCTCCGTTAGAAAACCATCGCTAACAAAAGGTGGTACATTAGACAAAATCACCTTTTTCGCTGGTAAGGAAAGTGGGAGAACTGAAATAAATTCACCATCAATGACGATTCCTCTTTCTACCAAATCATTCGCCTTGTCCACACTATCCAGAAAAACTACTATTGCATTGTTCATTCTGGAAGCGGACAAAACGCTCGCGTGACCCACCACTTCCCCAAAGGCCAAGCAACATTCTTCGACACTCACCGCCGATGCCACTTTAATCGCATGGCGTCTAGTGAATGAACTCAAACCCTGCGTTTGCTGGGCCGACATGCCTCCAAAAAACAGATCGCACACGGCCCTCAAACTAAACTAAACAAAACCTAATATAAATCAGACAACAAAAACCTCAAAATCAAACCATCAAAACCAAAAAAATAAAATATAGCTGCGAGCAGCGATTGCGGGCCCAAGCCGGTGGCACCGCAACCCCGATGCCTTTAGTTACCCAAAGGCACCGGGATGTTGGTACCGCCGGCTTTGGCCCTTTATCGCTGCTCACAGCTATATTTATATTTAATATAAAGCCGGTGGCACCGCCACCTTGGTGCCTTTAGGGTTATTCTGTACGACGTGTAAAAACGTAACCCCCGCTTTGACTATCAAAAAGAAGTGTATTGTAGAGCTTGCATCAATGCGGACTCGATGCGCTGTGCGCTGTAACTCCATGTGGCTTTAAGCCCATCATTCTCCACTCGGGATGCGCATAAGCGTTTTGTGCCACACTGTACTGAGCCTTTCATATCATAATGCAGTGACGCAATGACAGATTATTAATTGCCTTTCTTGTTCTGTTCCATCTATTATATGTTGATAATAGATAGGACAGAGCACTAAAAACCTCAAACAAAGCACTAAAAACTTAAGCTGTTTGCTGTGTAGTCTGAGAATGAGCTGTTTGATTTGCACCCTCTTCCTCTTCACTGTCCTTCATAAAAACCAGCTATCCAGGTCCATGTTGTTCTAGAAAGTTTGTATGTTGCTGCCTCAATTAACATCTCTGCTATACATTTAAAACATGTCTATATCTAAAATAATTTATCTTTTTGATTTTTGTTATCTTGTTTTTCATGAATATTTTACAACAATACAAAGAGCAATGTGTATTTTCCATTAATATAGTTTGTAATGGCTTTTTTTGTCATAGATTATAATCATATATTTTTTGGATTTGTTATTTATCTTTATAATGAAGTTGTCTGTATTAAGTAGATTGTGTTTAACACACACAAGAGGGATTTATTAGTTCAACACATAGTTATAGAAATTCTACTTTATCTAAAAAAACCCCTGCACTTTATACACACACACACACACACACACACACACACACACACACACACACACACACACACACACACACACACACATACATGTAAATAAAAATACCAAAAACATCAAATGTGTTTTTAGTCAGAGTATTATTTTATACAGAAACAAATATTTGTAATTCAGATAAGAATGAAGTTAGTGTTTTAAAATCTTAAGGAAAACAAATATATTGAAATATAGCACATTAATTTTAAATTCATTCAACTTCAATTACAAATACAATCTTACTTTTATTTAAAGCAATCTATACATTTAAAAGATGGGGGTTATATGCCTATTTTGTCATTTAAAAATATTGTTATGCAAAATTGTTATGCAAAAAGACAAGGACTTAGAGACAAGGACTTGTAGGAAAAATCACAGCCAGCCACACACACACACACATAAACACAGACAACAGCCCTCCCCTCCCCACACAGACACACACACAGAGAGAGAGAGAGAGAGAGAGAGAGAGAGAGAATCGCAGGGGAAATAAATCCATTCAAACTACAATATCTGACTTTCTGTTGCTCAGAGCGAATGACTTTAAATTGTAAAGTTGATCGGCTTGACGAGAACAATATAAGTGGTAAGTTTTGTAACTGTAGGTAAATTGAGCAAAGTTATAACACACTTTATGTGTCCTTTTTTAGTCATAAAATTCATTTCCTCGCCACGGCCAGACCGTTCGAGATATCAAAAATCCGTCCGGAATTGAGCATCCTCAATGTCTTGACTTCATGCACACCGAGTTTGGTTGTGATTGGTAAACACATGCATTGTGATTTGATGTATTTCTCCTAGGACAATTATTCAAACAACCCATAATTCATAATTCATAAATAACTTCCATTTGAACTGTCATAAAACTTAGAGCACGAAAGTTGTTTGGCCTGATGTGATCTATAATTGTACCGAGTTTCATATTAATTCATGCAAGTGTGTTTGATTTATGGACAAATGTTCGAATCCCAGTCCAGGGGGCGCTGTCGAGCCGCCCTGCCACGCCCGGTTACCAGCTTCAGCCCGGCCCTGATGGCCATGGGTTCTGACCCGTGTGCAAAGTTTCAAGAGTTTTCGAGGATGTTAAGGCCCCCGAAAATGCCAGAGAAGTCGCACACAGCAAATAAAGGGTTAAAATTAACCTGACAGGCGCCCCTCCTCTCACTCACACAGAGGGACACTGAGACACTGGCAAAATTCTGAGATTTTCTCTACATTCAAACAAACATATCTGACTTTCTGTGGGTCCTAGCTAATGAGTGTCAATTAGAAAGTTGTCCGGCTCGAGGAGTACAATATACATACCGATTTTTGTAACTGTAGATAAAACTAACAACCCCACTTTTGTCAAAAGGTGGCGCTACTGAGCCCTCACCACGCCCGTTTCTGAAACTTTGCACATGTCTACTGGCTAATAAATGTGATGTGTCTGTCGAGTTTCATGCAATTTAAAGCATGCTAAGAGTCTCAAAAGCATCCTAAAAGAATTGTAAAGTTTGATGCGTTGCCACGGCAACAGTTTCAAAGAAATCAAGAATCCATTCACAGGTCTTCATCTGCTGTGTATTAGCAGTATACAGATTAAGTTTGAAGCAAATCGAGTAAAAATTAGAGGGTGATTTCAAAACATTTTGAAAATGACACACTTTCTGCTGCCAGTTGGTGGCGCTATAACTTTGACTCACAATAGTCACATCCATGTGATCGTCCTCTTACAGCGAACACACTGCTGAAGTTTCATCAAGATCGGTTGATGTATGCTGAAGTTATGACACACTTTCTGTTTCGAGTTTCTCGCCATAGTTTCGTTTCCTCGCCACGGCCAAACCGTTCGAGATATCAAAAATCCCCTCGCAAACTTTCATCTTCAATTTCTTGACTTCACGCTGACCGAATTTCGTCAAATTTGGATCAGAGCTCTAGGAGGAGTATTTAATTCCATTGCGAGTTTTTTACGAACAACCCTAAATAGCCGACTTCCTGTTGGGCTGGGTAAAAAGTAAAAAGTGCGAAGTATATATGAAACAATGAGATCGACATGTGTACCGGGTTTCATAATATTATATACAAGCGTGTTGAGTTATGGACAAAGTGTTCGGACCTCGTTCCAGGGGGCGCTGTCGAGCCCCCCTGCCACGCCCGGGTACCATCTTCAGCCCGGCCCTGATGGCCGCGGGTTCTGACCCGTGTGCAAAGTTTCAAGGTTTTTGAGCACGTTAAGGGCCCCAAAATGCCCAAAAGGTTACAAAATAATAAATATAGGCTGCGAGCAGCGATGGCGGGCCCAAGCCGGTGGCACCGCAACCCCCGTTCTTTAGTTCCTAAAATGCACCCGGGTGCGGTGCCGAAGGCTTTGGCCCTTTTATGATTAAATGTTAAAACGGCTTTGCCATACTCTGTCATTTCGACTAGTCACAATTATGTTACAGATATCTTAAATGATAATACAAACTATCCAAAATGTAATTACGAATAGACAGAAAGAACGTTGTTGATATCTACAATGTTAATTCGGACAGGCAAACTTAGCTTTTAAATGTTAAAAGGGCTTGCCATACAGGGACGTAGGCTCAGAGAGAGGCTCACCATATTCAAACCAAAATATCTGACTTCCTCTTGGTCCGAGCTAATGACTATGTATTAGAAAGTTGTCCGGCTTGAGGAGTACAATGTATATAACGATTTTTGTAACTGTAGATAAAACTAACAACCCACTTTTGTCAAAAGGTGGCGCTATTTAGTCCTTGCACTATGCCCGTTTCTGAAACTTTGCACATGTCTACTGGCTAATAAATGTGATGTATCTGTTGAGTTTCAAGCAATTTCAATTTCAATTTCAATTTGACTGTTGAAAAGAAGTGCGCCGATTAGATACCCAGGATCGGTATCGGCTCTGACACTGCCATCTTTGACGAGGCTGATTCAAATTCTATATTGTGCATATATACTATTCTATGTTAGGCACAAAGGCACAAAAACTTTCTAAAGTACCATAAAGTTTTTGTGTACTGTATTATTAGTGTTCTGAAGCTATTATGTGATATAGAAATTAATATTTAAGTCATTAAATTCAAGAACACAAACTTTTCCCTCTCTGCGCCTGTCAGTCATTCTCCATTCAGCATTCAAACAGCACGTCACATTCGGTTACAGTCAATGATGAAACGATCTTCAAGATGATTGAATGTTAATCCTATTATACTGGATCTTTAAGATAAAGGTCTAAAGGTCTATATTTTCGAATGAAGAAACTTTTTCTTGCTGGACTTTATTGCTGTAACTTAACCGTGTTACTTTCTACCGGGTGTCGGACGCTGTCGGTTAGATCACAACACTAGAGTCAGAGCACTATAATTGTTCTTCACGCACACAGTAACTGAAATTTAAAACCTTTAAAAGAAAAGGCTCAATAAACTATTGCATAGATAGATAATGTATAATACACTGTTCATAAATATGTTTTTACTTTGTGCTTTGAACTTTTCAATACGGACTCACTGCGCTGTAACTTCATGTGGCTTCAAACACATCATTCTCCGCTCGGGATGCACATAAGTGCTTTGTGCTGCACCGTATTGGAGCCGTAATATCATAATGCAGTGACGTAATGACAGATTATTAATTGCCTTTCAATTATATGTTGCTGCGTCATTAAACATCTGTCCTATGCATTTCAACATTTATAGCAGCCATGGCTATATTTTTTTATGATTTTTGTTATCTTGTTTTCATGAATGTATTTTTTCAAAAATAAGAGCAATGTGTATTATCTATTATTAATATGGTTTATAATAGCATTTTTTGTCATAGATTATGACAAAGTAATCATATGATCCACCAGCGAGGAACCAGCAGAACAGAGTGAACATTCTTTCTGTTTAGTTCAATCCTACTTAATAGGAATTTATTTAAAATGCTCGCTCTACTCCACACCATTAATGTCTTGTGCGGACATCCGTATTTCGACTTTCGGTTTTTAAGTAAGCGATTAAAAGCTCCCAAGTCCCAGCGGAGTCACACGTTGATTAACCGGTGGGAATATACACAATAGGCCTACCTGAAATTGAACACAAGAGGGCAGTATAGCACTACGTATGACTCAGATTATTATTTTTTATGAATTTTACAACAATTCTGGCTGTTTTTGAACGTAAACATAATTCTTAAATGAAAAAAAGGAAAAATTGGGGAAGTTATAATATTTGTATAATTTAATTTAGAAACAAATGATGTATAATTACATTTTTAGAAGATATGAGGCTTTTAGTGTTTACTTTTTTGACATTACTTTAATCTTTTGCCATAGTTGCAACGGCCAGACCGTTGGAGATATCAAAAATCCGTCCGGAATTGAGCATCCTCAATGTCTTGACTTCATGCACACCGAGTTTGGTTGTGATTGGTAAACACATGCATTGTGATTTGATGTATTTCTCCTAGGACAATTATTCAAACAACCCATAATTCATAATTCATAAATAACTTCCATATGAACTGTCATAAAACTTAGAGCACGAAAGTTGTTTGGCCTGATGTGATTATAAATTGTACCGAGTTTCATATTAATTCATGCAAGTGTGTTTGATTTATGGACAAATGTTCGAATCCCAGTCCAGGGGGCGCTGTCGAGCCCGCCTGCCACGCCCGTTACCAGCTTCAGCCCGGCCTGATGGCCATGGGTTCTGACCCGTGTGCAAAGTTTCAAGAGTTTTCGAGATGTTAAGGCCCCCGAAAATGCCAGAGAAGTCGCACACAGCAAATAAAGAGGTTAAAATTAACCTGACAGGCGCCCCTCCTCTCACTCACACAGAGGGACACTGAGACACTGGCAAAATTCTGAGATTTTCTCTACATTCAAACAAAACATATCTGACTTTCTGTGGGTCCTAGCTAATGAGTGTCAATTAGAAAGTTGTCCGGCTCGAGGAGTAACAATATACATACGATTTTTGTAACTGTAGATAAAACTAACAACCCCACTTTTGTCAAAAAGGTGGCGCTACTGGAGCCCTCACCACGCCCGTTTCTGACACTTTGCACATGTCTACTGGCTAATAAATGTGATGTGTTGTCGAGTTTCATGCATATAAAGCATGCTAAGAGTCTCAAAAGCATCCTAAAAGAATGGTAAAGTGATGCGTTGCCACGAAACAGTTTCAAAGATATCAAGAATCCATTCACAGGTCTTCATCTGCTGTGATTTGCAGTATACAGATTAAGTTTGAAGCAAATCGAGTAAAAATTAGAGGGTGATTTCAAAAACATTTTGAAAATGACACACTTCCTGCTGCCAGTTGGTGGCGCTATAACTTTGACTCACAATAGTCACATCCCTGTTATCGTCCTCTTACAGCGAACACACTGCTGAAGTTCATCAAGATCAGTTTATGTATGCTGAAGTTATACACACACTTCCTGTTTCACGATTTCTCGCCATAGTTTCGTTTCCTCGCCACGGACAAACCCCGTTCGAGATATCAAAAATCCCCTCGCAAACTTTCATCCTCAATGTCTTGACTTCACGCTGACTGAGTTTCGTCGAAACTTGGATCAAAGCTTAGGAGGATATTTAACATTCCATTGCGAGCGTTTTACAAACAAACCTCAATAGCCGACTTCCTGTTGGGCTGGGGTAAAAAAAGTAAGAGTGTGAAGTATATTATGAAACGATGAGATCTATATGTGTACCAAGTTTCATATTATTACATGCAAGTGTGTTTGATTTATGGACCAAATTTTCAGACCAAGTTTATTGACCAAGTTAATCTGATTAATAAACTAATTATATAAAACTATTGTCAATTCACTACAATTAAACTAGTTATATGCCTTTACTTATAAAAAACAAAAATAAAAACTTATTTAAAAAAATACCAGGCTTGAGAAATTTATTTTCTTTATGCAGGTCATACACACAGCAGTGAAATGGTTAAGCCCCCTCCCCCTGCACACACACACACACACACAGACAGCCAGCCAGTCAGCCAGCCAGCCAAAGACACAGAGACACAGAGACATGTAGGCTCAGAGTGGCCATATTCAAACAAAAATATCTGACTTTCTGTGGGTCCTAGCTAATAAGTGTCAATTAGAAAGTTGTCCGGCTCGAGGAGTACAATATACATACCAATTTTTGTAACTCTAGTTAAAACTAACCACCCCACTTTTGTCAAAAGGTGGCGCTACTGAGCCCTCACCACGCCCGTTTCTGCAACTTTGCACATGTCTACTGGCTAATAAATGTGATGTGTCTGTCGAGTTTCATGCAATTTGAAGCATGCTAAGGGTCTCAAAAGCATCCTAAAAGCATCCTAAAAGAAGGGTAAAGTTTGATGCGTCGCCACGGCAACAGTTTCAAAGATATCAAGAATCCATTCACAGGTCTTCATCTGCCGTATGTTTACATTATACATATGAAGTTTGAAGCAAATCGGGTAAAAATAAAAGGGTGATATCCAAGCATTTTGAAAGTGACACACTTCCTGCTGCCAGTTGGTGGCGCTATAACTGTGACTCACAATAGTCACATCTATGTGATCGTCCTCTTACAGCGAACACACTGCTGAAGTTTCATCAAGATCAGTTAATGTATGCTGAAGTTATAACACACTTCCTGTTTCACGTTTCTCGCCATGATTTCGTTTCCTCGCCACGGACAAACCGTTTGAGATATCAAAAATCCCCTCGCAAACTTTCATCGTCAATGCCTTGACTTCACGCTGACCGAGTTTCGTGCCGTGTGTTTGAATTCTCTAGGAGGAGTACTTCAAATTCCATTGCGAGTGTTTTATGAACAACCCTAAATAACCGACTTCCTGTTGGGCTGGGGTAAAAAGTAATAGTTTGAGGTAGGGATGCACCGATCCACATTTTTTCACTTCCGATCCGATCCCGATACCTGACTTTGGATATCGGCCGATACCGATACTTTTCCGATACCAGAGCTGTGTTTGCTTTAATAGTATTTATCATTATTGTTGATTTTATATGATGCTGAAATAAACTCCTCTCTACAGGCAAGGATGATATGTACGTATGTATGTAAATATTATATAATATAAAATATATATATATTATAATATATATAATTATATATATAATATTAAACAATAGATAGACAATTAAACAAAGATACACATTATACAGGCGTACACAGTGCTTTAATTTCAGGAAGGTCTACAAACATTATTCAGGTATGGTCTAAAAAGAATTATAATAAAGTAAAATAGCACTGCAAAGTTTATCATAGATAGATTTATGCTTATTAAAGCTGAAGTAATTCATTCAAGAGCTGTGAGTGATTTTCTCTTTGCCTTTGGTTGTTTGATTCTCAGTAATGTCGCAATCGTCACATTTATACTGCTCCCTTTAAGAACGAGTTCGATTTCATAGTCTACTGATGCACCATATTTTCTCACAAATATTTCCATAACTACGTTCATTTTTAGACATAATAAATTGTTTAAGTGTTAATCTCCAAGTCGGTCGGTTTGACATTTTTGTGCAGGCTACATTTGATCGTTTAGACGCGCATATGAAGCCCAGAGTATAATTTGCTTGTCTTGTTGCGGTCTGTTTCGGAGCGCGCCGCACTGGGAACAGCATCTCTTGCGCAAATTTTGTGCTTTTAATAGTCAAGTCAAGTCACATTTATTTATAGCTCTTTTTATTATTAAAAGCGTCCCGCAATTTAGTAACAGCAGAGACTGCATTTTACTACAATCATCGATCGTGCTGATTCTGTATTAAAGTGAGTTTTAGGGAGAAATGACAGTGCACCGCCGCGATGGGAACGAAGTTGGCTAGACAGAATGCGGCTATTGTTTTTAATGTTTTTTTTTTTACCTCAATATATTCTTTAATATTTGGAAATCAGACTAATATCACAGATCTAAAGTTAACCAGGCTACGTTTCCTCTGTCGTCACTCATTACGCCGGCGTCATGTTGCTGCTTGTTGTTGCACCGTTGAAGATCTCTCTCTTTCTCTTCTGGACTGCGAATTGCAAACATGCATCAAATAGTTTAATTAATACGGCTTTGCAAACATTGCACTTTGCTGTCTTGCTCTGCACTGCAGCGGTGTTTCCAGTTCCACCATATTATTTCCACACAGCGAACATGTTATAGCTCAGTGCTATCCTGCTAGCTGGCTGCAAACTGCGGAATGGATTTCCTGAGCGGGGGTGTCTCATTGAGCCCTATGTTTTACAGTCACTGATTGAGCTGCACCTCCGTTCAGGATATCCATTCCACAGTTTGCAGCCAGCTAGCAGACTAGCAGGCCCGGCGGGAATCACTTTTGGAGTCATTTCAGCAGACAACGTTAAAGCGCAGACATGGATCATAAATATCGGATTTCTCCGCAGGTTGGATCGGAAAAATCCGATACGTGAATTATGCTGGTATCGGTCCCGATACCGATACTGGATCGGATCGGCCCCATCCCTAGTTTGAGGTATATATGAACGATGAGATCTATATGTGCACCGAGTTTCATATTATTACATGCAAGCGTGTTTGATTTATGGACCAAGTTTTCGGACCCCGTTCCAGGGGGCGCTGTCTAGCCCCCCTGCCACGCCCGGGTACCATCTTCAGCCCGGCCCTGATGGCCGCGGATTCTGACCCGTGTGCAAAGTTTCAAGAGTTTTTGAGCATGTTAAGGGCCCAAAAGTGCCCAAATAGTCGTATAAATAATAATAATAATAAAATAATAATCGTTAGGAAAAATAGGGGCCTTCGCCCTTTCAGGGCTTGGCCCTAATAATAATAAATCCTAAGGAAAACAATAGGGCCTTCGCCTTTCAGGGCTTGGGCCCTAATAATAATAATAAATATAGCTGCGAGCAGCGATGGCGGGCCAAACCGGTGGCACCGCAACCCCGTCCTTTAGTTACCTAAAGGCACCGGGGTGGCGGTGCCGAAGGCTTTGGCCCTTTCATGATAAATGTTAAAAACGGCTTGCCATAGTCTGTCATTTTGACTAGTCACAATTATGTTACAGATATCTTAAATGATAAACAACTATCCCAAATGTAATTACGACTAGACAGAAAGACATTGTTGATATCTACAATGTTAATTCCGGATAGGCAAACTTAGCTTTTAAATGTTAAAAGGGCTTGCCATACACAGACGTAGGCTCAGAGAGAGTCTCACCATATTCAAAACCAAAATATCTGACTTCCTCTTGGTCTGAGCTAATGACTATGAATTAGAAAGTTGTCTGGCTTGAGGAGTACATGTATATAACGATTTTTGTAACTGTAGATAAAAAATAACAACCCCACTTTTGTCAAAAGGTGGCGCTATTTAGTCCCTGCACCATGCCTGTTTCTGAAACTTTGCACATGTCTACTGGCTAATAAATGTGATGTGTCTGTTGAGTTTCATGCAATTTCAAGCATGCTAAGAGTCTCAAAAGCATCCTAAAATAATTTCAAAGTTTGAAGCTTTGCCACGGCAACAGTTTAAAAGATATCAAGAATCCATTCACAGGTCTACATCTACCGTATGTTTACATTATACAGATGAAGTTTTCATCTGTTTTTCATCATTATACAGATGAAGTTTTTCATCTGTTTACATTATACAGATGAAGTTTTTCATTCATATTATTACATGCAAGCGTGTTTGATTTATGGCCAAGTTTTCGGACCCGTTCCAGGGGGCGCTGTCTAGCCCTGCCACGCTAGGTACCATCTTCAGCCCGGCCTGATGCCTGTGGGATATGACCTGTGTGCAAAGTTTCAAGAGTTTTCAACCCGTTAAGGGCCTCAAAAGCCATTAAGAGTCTCAAAATCATCAAAAAAAAAAAGAATTTTAAAGTTTGATGCGTTGCCAACGGCAACAGTATCAAAGATATCAAGAATCCATTCACAGGTCTTCATCTGCCATTGTATTTACATTATACAGATGAAGTTTGAAGCAAATCGGGTAAAAATAAGAGGTTGATTTCAAAGCATTTTTGAAAGTGACACACTTCCTGCTGCCAGTTGTGGCGCTATAACTTTTGACTCGAAATAGTCACATCCATGTGATCGTCCTCTTACAGCGAACACACTGATGAAGTTCATCAAGATCAGTTAATGTATGCTGAAGTTAAACACACTTCCTGTTTCACGTTTCTCGCCATAATTTCGTTTCCTCGCCACGGCAAACCGTTTGAGATATCAAAAATCCCCTCACAAACTTTCATCCTCAATGTCTTGACTTCTTGCACACCGAGTTTGGTTGTGATTGGTAAACACATGCGTTGTAATTTGATGTATTTCTCCTAGGACAACTATTCAAACAACCCATAATTCTCAACTTCCATTTTAATTGTCGTAAAACTTAGAGCACGAAAGTTGTTTGGCCTGATGTGATCTATAATTGTACCGAGTTTCATATTAATTCACGCAAGTGTGTTTTGATTTATGGACAAATGTTCGAATCCCAGTCCAGGGGGCGCTGTCGAGCCGCCCTGCCACGCCGATGACCAGCTTCAGCCCGGCCTGATGGCCATGGGTTCTGACCCGTGCGCAAAGTTTCAAGAGTTTAGAGGATGTTAAGGCCCCGAAAATGCCAGAGAAGTCGCAACAGCAAATAAAGGTTAAATTAACCTGACAGGCGCCCCTCCTCTCACTCACACAGAGAGACACTGAGAGAACTGGCAAAATTCTAAAGATTTTCTCTACATTCAAACAAAGATATCTGACTTTCTGTGGTCCTAGCTAATGAGTGTCAATTAGAAAGTTGTCCGGCTCGAGGAGTACAATATACATACCGATTTTTTAAACTCTAGTTAAAACTAACAACCCCACTTTTGTCAAAAGGTGGTGCTACTGAGCCCTCACCACAGGCCCGTTTCTGAACTTTGCACATGTCTACTGGCTAATAAATGTGATGTGTCTGTCGAGTTTCATGCGATGAAGCATGCTAAGGGTCTCAAACATCCTAAAAGAATGGTAAAGTTTGATGCATTGCCACGGCAACAGTTTAAAAGATATCAAGAATCCATTCACAGGTCTACATCTGCCGTATAT
Source organism: Pimephales promelas (assembly GCF_016745375.1). The sequence goes on from NW_024121330.1 coordinate 140,795, forward strand.
TTACATTATACAGATTAAGTTTGAAGCAAATCGGGTAAAAATAAAGGGTGATTTCAAAGCATTTTGAAAGTGACACACTTCCTGCTGCCAGTTGGTGGCGCTATAACTTGACTCACAATAGTCACATCCATGTGATCGTCCTCTTACAGCGAACACACTGCTGAAGTTTCATCAAGATCAGTTAATGTATGCTGAAGTTATAACACACTTCCTGTTTCACGTTTCTCGCCATAATTTCGTTTCCTCGCCACGGCCAAACCGTTTCGAGATATCAAAAATCCCCGCAAACTTTCATCCTCAATGCCTTGACTTCATGCTGACCGAGTTTCGTGCCGTGTGTTTGATTCTCTAGGAGGAGTATTGCACATTCCATTGCGAGCGTTTTACAAACAAACCTCAATAGCCGACTTCCTGTTGGGCTGGGGTAAAAAAGTAAGAGTGTGAGGTATAGATGAACGATGAGATCAACATGTGTACCGAGTTTCATATTATTACATGCAAGCGTGTTTGATTTATGGACAAGTGTTCGGACCCCGTTCCAGGGGGCGCTGTCTAGCCCCCTGCCACACCCAGGTACCATCTTCGCCCGGCTCTGAATGGCTGTGGATCTGACCTGTGTGCAAAGTTTCAAGAGTTTTCAACCCGTTAGGGCCCCAAAAGCGCTAAGAGTCTCAAATCATCAAAAAAGAATTTTAAAGTTTGATGCGTTGCCAAGGCAACAGTATCAAAGATATCAAGAATCCATTCACAGTCTTCATCTGCTATGTATTTACATTATACAGATTAAGTTTGAAGCAAATCGGGTAAAAATAAGAGGGTGATTTCAAGCATTTTGAAAGTGACACACTTCCTGCTTGCCAGTTGGTGGCGCTATATATTTGACTCACAATATTCACATCCATGTGATCGTCTCTTACAGCGAACAAACTGCTGAAGTTTCATCAAGATCAGTTAATGTATGCTGAAGTTCTGACACACTTCCTGTTTCACGTTTCTCGCCATAATTTCGTTTCCTCGCCACGGCCAAACCCTTCGAGATATCAAAATCCCCTCGCAAACTTTCATCCTCAATGCTTGCTTCATGCTGACCGAGTTTCGGCCGTGTGTTTGAATTCTCTAGAGGAGTACTTCAAATTCCATTGCGAGTGTTTTATGAACAACCCTAATACCGACTTCCTGTTGGGCTGGGGTAAAAGTAATAGTTTGAGGTATATATGAACGATGAGATCAACATGTGTACCGAGTTTCATATTATTACATGCAAGCGTGTTTTTTATGGACAAGTTTTCGGACCCCGTTCCAGGGGGCGCTGTCTAGCCCCCCTGCACGCCCGGGTACCATCTTCAGCCGGCCCTGATGGCCGCGGATTCTGACCCGTGTGCAAAGTTTCAAGAGTTTTTTGAGCATGTTAAGGGCCCCAAAAGTGCCCAATAGTCGTATAAATATAATAATAAATATAGCTGCGAGCAGCGATGGCGGGCCCAAGCCGGTGGCACCGCAACCCCGGTTCTTTAGTTACCTAAAGGCCCGGGTGCGGTGCCGAAGGCTTTGGCCCTTTTATGATTAAATGTTAAAACGGCTTGCCATACTCTGTCATTTCGACTAGTCACAATTATGTTACAGATATCTAAATGATAATACAACTATCCAAAATGTAATTACGAATAGACAGAAAGACGTTGTTGATATCTACAATGTTAATTCCGGACAGGCAAACTTAGCTTTTAAATGTTAAAAGGGCTTGCCATACAGGGACGTAGGCTCAGAGAGAGGCTCACCATATTCAACCAAAATATCTGACTTCCTCTTGGTCGAGCTAATGACTATGTATTAGAAAGTTGTCCGGCTTGAGGAGTACAATGTATATAGCGATTTTTGTAACTGTAGATAAAACTAACAACCCCACTTTTGTCAAAAGGTGGCGCTATTTAGTCCTTGCACTATGCCCGTTTCTGAAACTTTGCACATGTCTACTGGCTAATAAATGTGATGTATCTGTTGAGTTTCAAGCAATTTCAATTTTCAATTTCAATTTGACTGTTGAAAAGAAGTGCGCCGATTAGATACTCAGGATCGGTATCGGCTCTGACACTGCCATCTTTGACGAGCTGATTCAAATTCTATATTGTGCAATATATATTCTATGTTAGGCACAAAGGCAAAAACTTTCTAAAGTACCATAAAGTTTTTGTGTACTGTATTATTAGTATTCTGAAGCTATTATGTGATATAGAAATTAATATTTAAGTCATTAAATTCAAGAACACAAACTTTCCCTCTCTGCGCCTGTCAGTCATTCTCCATTCAGCATTCAAACAGCACGTCACATTCGGTTACAGTCAATGATGAAACGATCTTCAAGATGATTGAATGTTAATCCTATTATACTGGATCTTTAAGATAAAGGTCTAAAGGTCTATATTTTCGAATGAAGAAACTTTTTCTGCTGGACTTTATTGCTGTAACTTAATCGTGTTACTTTCTACCGGGTGTCGGACGCTGTCGGTTTAGATCACAACACTAGAGTCAGAGCACTATACTTGTTCTTCACGCACACAGTAACTGAAATTAAAACCTTTAAAAGAAAAGGCTCAATAAACTATTGCATAGATAGATAATGTATAATACACTGTTCATAAAATATGTATTTCCTTTGTGCTTTGAACTTTTCAATACGGACTCACTGCGCTGTAACTTCATGTGGCTTCAAGCACATCATTCTCCGCTCGGGATGCACATAAGTGCTTTGTGCTGCACCGTATTGGAGCGTAATATCATAATGCAGTGACGTAATGACAGATTATTAATTGCCTTTCAATTATATGTTGCTGCATCATTAACTCTGTCCTATGCATTTCAAACATTTATAGCAGCCATGGCTATATTTTTTTATGATTTTTGTTATCTTGTTTTTCATGAATGTATTTTTCAAAAATAAGAGCAATGTGTATTATCTATTATTAATATGGTTTATAATAGCATTTTTGTCATAGATTATGACAAAGTAATATATGATCCACCAGCGAGGAACCAGCAGAACAGAGTGAACATTCTTTCTGTTTAGTTCAATCCTACTTAATAGGAATTTATTTAAAATGCTCGCTCTACTCACACCATTAATGTCTTGTGCGGACATCCGTATTTTGACTTTCGGTTTTTAAGTAAGCGATTTAAAAGCTCCAAGTCCCAGGGAGTCACACGTTGATTAACGGTGGGAATATACACAAATAGGCCTACCTGATATTGAACACAAGAGGGCAGTATAGCACTACGTATGACTCAGATATTATTCTTTTTTGAATTTTACAACAATTCTGGCTGTTTTTTGAACGTAAACATAATTCTTAAATGAAAAAAAGGAAAATTGGGGAAGTTATAATATTTGTATAATTTAATTTAGAAACAAATGATGTATTTACATTTTTAGAAGATATGAGGCTTTTAGTGTTTACTTTTTTGACATTACTTTAATCTTTTGCCATAGTTTGCACATGTCTAATGGCTAATAATGTGATGTAATCTGTTGAGTTTCAAGCAATTTCAAGCATGCTAAGAGTCCAAAAGCACAAAAAAGAATGTTAAAGTTTATTCGTTGCCACGGCAACAGTATCAAAGATATCAAAAATTCATTCAAGGTTAACATCTGCCGTGTATTTAAATATACAGATGAAGTTTGAAGCAAATCGGTTAAAAATAAGAGAGTGGTTTCAAAGCATTTTTGAAAGTGACACACTTCCTGCTGCCAGTTGGTGGCGCTATAATTTTGACTCACAATAGTCACATCCATGTGATCGGTCTCTTACAGCGAAAACACTGCTGAAGTTTCATCAAGATCAGTTAATGTTATGCTGAAGTTATAACACACATCCTGTTTCATGTTTCTTTCGCCATAATTTCGTTTCCTCGCCACGGCCAAACCGTTCGAGATATAAAAATCCCTTGGCACTTTTCATCTTAATGTCTTGACTTCACGCTGATCGAGTTTTGTCGAATTTGGTTCAGTGCTCTAGGAGCAATACTTTAATTCCATTGCATGTGTTTTTAACACAACCCTAAATAGCCGTCTTCCTGTTGGGCTGGGGTAAAAAGTAAGAGTGTGAAGTAGGCTATATATGAAACGAGAGATCTATATGTGTACCAAGTTTCATATTATTACATGCAAGTGTGTTTTGATTTATGGACCAAATTTTCAGACAAGTTTATTGACCAAGTTATCTGATTAATAAACTAATTATATAAAACTATTGTCAATGCACTACAATTAAACTAGTTATATGTCTTTACTTATAAAAATAAAAATAAAAACTTATTTAAAAAATACCAGGCTTGAGAAATGTATTTCTTTATGCAGGTCATACACACAGCAGTGAAATGGTTAAGCCCCTCCCCTGCACACTCACCACACACAGACAGGCAAAGACAGAGAGTAGGCTCAAGATTAAGGCAAGACCACATTCAATACAAACAAAATATCTGAGTTTCTGTGGGTCCTAGCTAATAAGTGTAAATTAGAAAGTTGTCCGGCTCGAGGAGTACATATACATACCAATTTTTGTAACTCTAGTTAAAACTACAACCCCACTTTTGTCAAAAGGTGGCGCTACTGAGCCCTCACCACGCCCGTTTCTCTGAAACTTTGCACATGTCTACTGGCTAATAAATGTGATGTGTCTGTCGAGTTTCATGCATTTTGAAGCATGCTAAGGGTCTCAAAAGCATCCTAAAAGCATCCTAAAAGAAGGGTAAAGTTTGATGCGTCGCCACGGCAACAGTTTCAAAGATATCAAGAATCCATTCACAGGTCTACATCTGCCGTATGTTTACATTATACATATGAAGTTTGAAGCAAATCGGGTAAAAATAAAAGGGTGATATCAAAGCATTTTGAAAGTGACACACTTCCTGCTGCCAGTTGGTGGCGCTATAACTTTTGACTCACAATAGTCACATCCATGTGATCGTCCTCTTACAGCGAACACACTGCTGAAGTTTCATCAAGATCAGTTAATGTATGCTGAAGTTATAACACACTTCCTGTTTCACGTTTTCGCCATGATTTCGTTTCCTCGCCACGGACAAACCGTTCGAGATATAAAAAATCCCCTCGCAAACTTTCATCCTCAATGTCTTGGACTTCACGCTGACCGAGTTTCGTCGAATGTTGGATCAAAGCTCTAGGAGGAGTATTTGACATTCCATTGCGAGCGTTTTACAAACAAACCTCAATAGCCGACTTCCTGTTGGGCTTGGGTAAAAAGTAAGAGTGTGAGGTATAGATGAAACGATGAGATCAACATGTGTACCGAGTTTCATATTATTACATACAAGCGTGTTTGAGTTATGGACCAAGTTTTCGGACCCCGTTCCAGGGGGCGCTGACGAGCCGCCTGCCACGCCCGGGTACCAGCTTCAGCCCGGTGATGCGGGTTCTGACCCGTGTGCAAAGTTTCAAGAGTTTTCGAGCACGTTAAGGGCCCCAAAAGTGCCCAAAAGGTTAGTTAATAATAATAATTAATATAGCTGCGGAGCAGCGATTGCGGGCCCAAGCCGGTGGCACCGCAACCCCGATGCCTTTAGTTACCTAAAGGCACCGGGATGGTGGTACCGCCGGCTTTGGCCCTTTATCGCTGCTCACAGCTATGTTTATATTTTAAATATAAAGCCGGTGGCACCGGCCATTTTGGTGCCTTTAGGGGTTATTCTGTTACGACGTGTAAAAACGTA
>NW_024121331.1:0-53832 GCF_016745375.1 Pimephales promelas
AAAATGACAGAGGTGTCTCAAAGATATAAATGCTGGATGACGCGTAATTTCCTGCTACTAAAATTCAGATAAAACGGAGGTATTACTTATTGGTCCAAAAAACTACTCACAAAACCTCTCACAATACAACTTTAATATAGACGGGTGTCCTGTTACTTTATCCACTACAGTAAAAGACCTGGGTGTTATACTAGACCGCAACTTGTCGTTCGAAAATCATATTCATATGTTACAAGAACAGCCTTTTTTCCACCTTAGAAACATTGCTAAGCTACGTAACATGCTATCTGTTTCTGATGCTGAAAATTAGTTCACGCATTCATGACCTCGAGACTAGATTACTGTAATGCTTTATTAGCCGGTTGTCCTGCATCCTCAATAAACAAGCTACAGTTAGTACAAAATGCAGCTGCTAGAGTTCTTACTAGGTCAAGAAAATATGATCATATAACACCGATTTTATCATCTCTACACTGGCTACCTATTAAGTTCCGCATCAACTACAAAATACTACTACTGACCTATAAAGCCCTAAATGGTTTAGCACCTATGTACTTAACGGACCTTCTTTCGCCCTACAATCCACCGCGTTCCTTAAGATCACTAAATTCAAGGCTTCTGGTCATTCCTAGGATATCGAAGTCCAGTAAAGGAGGGAGGGCGTTCTCGCATTTAGCTCCAAAACTCTGGAATGGCCTTCCCGATACGGTCCGAGCCTCTGACTCGCTGACACAGTTTAAAACTAGATTAAAGACGCATCTCTTTAGTCAAGCATTCACATAATGCTTACCTTCTAGTCCTCTGTTATGCCATAACGGAACCGTTTGCCACTGAAACTGCTTAACGCACCAGTGGGGCTCGACAGCCTCTTAGACAAACGGGTCGGCGCGTATGGTTGGGTTGCGGAGAGTTCGGGTTACGGAGAGTTTGTGAGTTATAACGGAAATTATTATGAACATCAGCTATGCTAATTATTTCCCATCTGCCTTTCTGCTGTTATCTCGGGACGCTTGTCCCGAGAAAAATGGTGTTCGTCAGGTCCAGTTTTGTGTCCAGCCTCTCACGGGGATTTCGGATGCCCCAACGCCTGTGATGAGACGACTCAACGCCTGTGATGAGACGACTCAACGCCTGCGATATGTTATGGCGCCGTTTGATTCATAAACAATATTTATATTTAATATTATATTTTAAACAATATGAATGTAAGCCAGAGGAGAACTGGCCCCCGACTGAGCCTGGGTTCTCCCAAGGTTTTTTCTCCATCCAATCTGATGGAGTTTGGTTCCTTGCCACTGTCGCCTTGCTTTTGGCTTGCTTTGAGCTTGCTCAGTTGGGGTTATTTATTTAGTGTTTAGCAATGTTGTTGATCTGTGTTGTGCTACTTACATGTTATCACTGTGAAGCTGCTTTGATACAATCTGTATTGTGAAAAGCGCTATATAAATAAATGTGACTTGACTTGACTTGACTTGTTTCGTAACGTTCATGCGATCAGAAGAAGACGAGCCCCTTTTTCTGACTACGTTTGGATGTGCGAGTATTAAACTGTTGGTGAGATGGGATGAGATAATGTAACGCTGACGTAGTCTACAGTAGCAATGACAGTTGCACAGATGTGTGTGCGTGTGCAACTGTGCATGTTGGGAGTTGGGAACCAGTGAGAAAATATCCGGTACCCGGTAACTTTATCAGTAATAACAATATTAATTTAGTTCATAGTTAACGGTTCCTGAACGCTGTAACTAAAAGCTGTCAGGATCTGTCTACGTGACTAAATCAGCCATCAACACAGCCGCGTGTGATTTGTTTACATACGAGCTGCAGGTAGGTCTATCTGTTGAGTATATACTATATAGCCTATAGCTTACTATATATGTTGTGTGATTGTCAAAATCAATGAATAAAAATATTTTAAAAAATGTATGTTCTTAGAGTTATTATTATTACTTGACAGCACTTAAATGTGTATTCTTACAAGTGAAAGAATATTGTGAAATTCCCGTTTTTTTCACCTTTATATAGCCTAAAGGTGAAAAAAAAACAGGAATTTCACAATATTTTTCTTTTTACCAGCCATTTTTTGGCTGAGGCAAAATATGTGGCAAAAAAAAAAAAAAAAGTGGCAGGTAAAAAGTCTCTGTGGCAGGTGAGTTTTTAAATCCACCTGCCACAGTGGCCGGTGGCCGAAAAAGTTAATTTCAGGCCCTGCTTACAAACTTCATCATCTATAAAATGAGAGCTATTTTTCACTTGAACATTTTAGAGTAGGCCTAGTATATTTGAGTTACTGACTATAGCTTTCTTATTTTTAACCCGTTTAAGAGATTCACAATATATATATCAGTTTCAATTTGAAAAAATAAAAAAATAAAAAATAAAACATGGCCTTGATTTGGAGAATTTAGCTTAATGAATATGGAATTTACCTTCATCACTGTTGTTTAAACCAATGAGCATTAAGCTGTGTCGTCAGCAAGTCGTTTCCCATCATGCTTTTGATCAGCGCAGTCGGTGGAGAGCAACTGCGCGCGACTGCAGAATCCGACCCTTCCGCCTTGCGCTCGCGAGAGTTTTTTGACATAGGTCGGCATGACATGAGAGCCAGGCGGACCGTTCTCGGACACATTTCTAACCGGCATGCATCTCGCGCTGATCACCGGTGATCGATTCTGCGCAGAATTTGCTCATCTCAAACAAGCCTAACCTCTATTTGAAAACTGCGCTATGCAAAGGAGTTGACTTATGCGTTGCTCTGATTGGTTGGTAGGTCTACCGACTATCCAATTGAGTGCAGAGGGTTTTTTTTGTCCTGGTTCGGTTACATCAGAGCCATGTATTAGGCTTGTTTGAGATGCGCCTCGCCTCGCCTGCATTGTATTCGAGAGTAGGCGGCTGCAGTTAGAGGAGGAGTGAAAAAAGCGCATTCAAGCCGGACAAATCTCGGTTCTCGCAGTGAATCAGACACCTGTGAGATCAAAGTCTGATATCGCGGGATTCACGGGATTCACGCTCGTGCACGTGTTGCTAATAAACTGGATGTGATTTAAGTTCTGTTGCTTTTATATGAAAATAAATATAATGAACAAGACACCCAAAGTACTTGTTATTTAATTAGGCTACATTCCAAATATGTGTTTATCAATCATTTTTTATTTAATACAGATGTGTTTTTATATTTTTTTATTTAGTTTATACACATAGCCTAAAACATGATATCAGTTTTAAAATCAAACATTTTAAAAGAGAACAATTCATCACTGTTGTTTTTTTATTATGTATTTTATTTTTTATTAGAATGCAAGTTACAAACATACAAGCACTACAATTCGTGAAACAAATATTATACAGCGACAAATAAATAAACATCAGAATAAAATGAATAATAAAAAAATCAAAATAAATCAAAATAAGTAGACAGACTTACTAACTTCATCATCTGAGAGAAATTTTCTTAATTTTCACTTTAAAATTTTAGAGTATATTTGAGTTACTGACATAGCTTTCTTATTAACCCGTTTAAGAGACTCACAATATATCAGTTTCAATTTGAAAAAAAATAATAATAAAAAATGGCCTTTATTTGGAGAATTTAGCTTTATGAATATGGAATTTACCTACATCACTGTTGTTTAAACCAATGAGCATTAAGCAGTGTCGTCAGCAAGTCGTTTCCTATCATGCTTTTGATCAGCGCAGTCGGTGGAGAGCAACTGCGCGCGAGGATACGGTCGCTAAGATGGCGTCGAGGTAACATCACTCTATTATCGCTCTGCAATATAAGTAGCAAACCTCTTTCTTTTAAACAGTTAACTCGAATTGAGGACTTTAAAATGCTATTCTAATACTTGACAAATCAGAGACTTTTTGAAGAAGCTATTTATCCACATGTTTCCTTACTTTTTCGGCTTTTTTTTTTAAATTGGCTTAAGTAGCTAACGCAAACCACGCCTTCGCCTAACTTTTCAAACGGACTGTCACTTCTTCTGTACTCGACCAGAATCCCCCAGCTGATTCTTATATTCTCGAAAAATGGACAAAGAGGAAGATATTAGCAGCATTATGCACTCATACGCCAAGAAGGCTCCACAGACACAGGCTGAAGAAGGCGAGATGGAGGTAACTTGGCCGGAACAGGAGGGCTCGGACTCGGCGCAACCGCTAAATTCGCCGAAGCTGCGAGCCGCCAAGAGAAGTAAAATAACTGAAGACGAAGGTCAGTCTGTGCCCAATTCTGTTCTGCTAATGATAATGGAGAGGGTTGAAAAAATGCAACAAGAGTCACTGAGGAAGTTGCAGTCGTTGGAGGCGACAGTTAAAGATAATACTTGCACCATAAAAAGTGTCACTGACGCTGTCGAATATATGGGGAAACAACTAAAGGAAGCAACAGACAAAGTTGAAACCCTAGAGAAAAAAGTCGGACTCTTGGAGAAAGAAAACGGTGTGCTCCGTGACAGGTGCAATGAACTTGATAATTACAAGAGGAGGTGGAATCTACGCGTCGCTGGGGTAAAAGAACAAGCGGGAGAAAATGTAAAAAAAATGATGGTGGACCTATTCAGCCAGGTGTCACCAGACATCGCAGAACAACTGGCCTTTTCCATAGACATCGCTCACAGACTTGGACCCCGCTCGGGAGAGGTACGGTCCCATCGCCGTATCATTGTGCAGTTTCTATCGCGAACCCACAGGGACAAGATTTGGAAGGACGCCAGAACATCGACCATTCTCAAGGAAAGAAAAATTAAAATCTTCGAAGACCTGACCCAAGATGTCAAGGATGCCAGAAACAAACTGTGGCCGCTGGTGGAACAGGCAAGGAAGGAAGGGAAGAAAGCGGGTTTCCGAGGACATTTCGCGCATATTGATGGTAAAAGGGTAACAGTGAATGATATGTGAGCCAGCTCTAGTACATGCATGTAAATCTTAACCAAGGTAAGCAGATATGTAAGATTTTTCTGCTGATTTACAGATGTAATGGCTTAAATCTCGTCTGCTCTACTTCTTGGTGGATTATTCATCTCAGAAGTAACGCTATCTAAAAAAAAAAAAAAAAAAAAAAAAAAAAAACAACGATCTAACGTTACAGTGCACAAAAAAAAAAAAAACAATTAAAAATCTAAAAATTAATTAAAAGGATTCACGAAACGAAAAATGTATTCTCAAAGGGTTACCACCAAATGTATTTTCAAAGGGTTACCAAATGTATTTTCAAAGCTATACAAAGTATTTATTTTCTACTTTTACTAGTGCAAATAATTCACACAATACCTCTGTTGTAGAACTGCTACTGAACCTTAGAACCTACTAGTCCATGAGTTGTATGAATAGTAACTTTCTACTGTCTGATGGGACAACATTAATTTGGTTCTTCAGTGTATGGATAATATATAAGCCTTTTATTTTCAAATATAGACATAATGTTCTCAATGCTGAATATAATTTTTTGGTTGGGACCTAAGAAAAGAGGTAAAGGAAAAAAAAAGAAAAAAAAAGAAGTAAAATTTGTAGATTTGTCTTATACAATGTACTCACATGCCCCTTGTCGTTTGCTAGGGGTTTGTTTCTGTATTGCAGAGTTTATAACAACTTTCTAACTAAGTGTTTAGAGAGAATCTTGTGTATTTTTCCAGCTTTCAGGTTATTCCTAATTTTATTTTATGTCTTTGTCTTTAATGTCTATTAATGCCAGGGGTCTTAAAAATAGTGTGAAACGCAAGGCTTTGTTTTTGTTTGCAAAGAAAAATAAGACAGATTTTTGCTTTTTTCAAGAGTGTCACTCAACAGCCAACGATTGTAGTTTTTGGAGGTCACAATGGGGAGACAACATCTGGTTAGCACATGGATCAGAGCATTCAGCTGGGGTAGGAATCTTTAGGTACAATTTTAATGGGAATATTCAAAATACCGATTTAGATTCTTCAGGGCATTTTCTCATAATGGTAATTACTAAAAATAATCATACCATACTCATTATAAACATATATGGGTACAACACTTCTGTGGAGAATAACATGCTTCTTGATACCTTAGAGGATAAAATATCACATTGGTTGAACAAATACCCTCATGCCTCTTTAGTGGTGGGAGGAGATTTTAATATAGTGATGAATAATATGTTAGACAGATGGCCACCAAGGAGATCAGGGTCTCCCAACTCTGTGTTAAAGTGTCTCATGGATAAATTTGACCTGGTTGATGTTTGGAGGGAACAGTTTCCAAATGACAGACAGTATACCTGGTCCAATAAAGACTGCTCAAAACAATCCAGAATTGACTACTGGTTAGTTTCCAGATGTCTAACGAGGAACCGCATTTCAGTCAATATCTGTAACACTCCATTGACCGATCATAAAGCGATCTACCTCTCATTAGCTCTGTCCTCAGATCAGTCCTCTGGCCCAAAAGCTTCATTTTGGAAACTTAATAGTTCCCTCCTTGAACATAAACAGGTCAAACAAAGAGTTAAAGAGCTGATTGAAATATTTTGGATTAAAGCAGACTCTCAGAAAAATTATGGGACAAATTGGGAGCTTCTAAAATATGAGTTGGGGAAATTTCTCAGGAAGTTTGGTGGTGATTTGGCCAAGAGCAGACGTGCAGTTGAAGACGAGGTTATGGAGAAGCTAGCGTTTCTCTCTCAAAAAGAGTCTCTTTCTAATGAGGAAAGATGTGAGTATACGAAACTACAAAATAAACTAGATAACATTTATAAATCAAAAGCTAAGGGAGCCTATATAAGGTCAAGAAAACAATGGATTGAAGAGGGTGAACAAAACTCAGCCTACTTCTTTAGACTTGAAAAGAGTAAAAATGTCCTGGCTACTGTAGATCAAATTAAAGTAGAGGGAAAAATTATTAAAGATCCAAAAGAATTAGCCATTCACTGCTATAACTTCTATAACAATTTATACGCATCTAATTACTGTGAGGTAACAACTAAATCTTTTATGACCTCTATTGGCCATTGTAGAACTATATCCCCAGAAGACAGAGACAATTGTGATGATAGCATTACCCAAGAGGAGGTGTTGAAGGCGATCAAAAATCTCAAAAACAACAAGAGCCCAGGGTGTGATGGTATAACTGCTGAACTATACAAAATGTTTGATGAATTACTAACCCCCTTTCTAGTAAAAGTTTTCTCAGAGAGCTTAGAGAAAGAAGCACTTCCAACAACTATGACACAGGGTGTCATCACATTAATTCCAAAACCAGAAAAGGACAGAAACTGTCTAGAGAATTGGCGTCCTATCACTCTATTAAATAATGATTACAAAATTTTTGCACTAGTTTTCGCTAATAGACTTAAAGAAGTGTTAGACTCTATAATAGATGAATCACAATCTGGGTTCATGAGGAAACGACATATTGCAAATAACATTAGATTAGTGCTAGATTTATTAGATTATAATGAGCTCATCACTGACAACAGCTTCATTCTGTTCCTTGATTTTTATAAGGCGTTTGACTCGCTTGAACATGGTTTTATTCTGCAAGCACTTCAAAAATTTGGATTTGGAGATGTCTTTTGCAGAACTGTCAGAACCCTGTATACAAATGGTAGTAGTGCAATAAAATTGAAATTCGGTACTTCCCCTAGATTCAAAGTGTCCCGTGGAATCAAACAAGGGTGCCCAATCTCACCATACCTGTTTTTGATCGCCTCTCAAATCTTAGCTCTACATGTTTCTAACAGTGCCTTGGAAGGGATAACATTGGCTGAAAGAAGTATAATCCTTAGTCAGCTGGCCGATGACACCACCATCTTCCTGAGAAATGCATCCCAGATTCCCCTTGCGATAGAATTGATCAGAGGATTTTCACAAGCTTCAGGTCTCAAATTAAACTTAAAAAAATGTGAACTAATGGCAGTTAAAGATTGTAACGTATCAAATGTATGTGGTATTCTTGTGAAGGATCAGGTTACATACCTGGGAACAATAATAACTAAAGACCAAAGTATAAGAAGTCCATTAAATTTTAGCCCAATCATTGAAAAAACAAAAAAAAAGTTAAACTCTTGGCTACAAAGAGACTTATCCTTGAGAGGAAGAGTATTACTGACAAAAGCGGAGGGAATCTCCAGACTTGCTTATTTGGCGGCCTCTTTGGATGTTGATTGTAAGGTATCGAAAAGAATTGACGATATGTTGTTTAATTTCGTGTGGAAAAACAAAACTCATTATGTCAAAAAGTCTGTAATAATGAACACAAATCAGGGTGGGGGCTTAAATTTTTTGGACTTCACAACTTTAAGCAATACCTTCAAAATCAATTGGCTCAGACAATTCCTTAACAATCCAACATCACTTTGGAACTTTATTCCAAACTATATTTTCTCTAAAATCGGTGGCCTAAATTTTATGTTATTATGCAATTATAATATTAACAAAATCCCAATCAAACTGTCCAATTTTCATAAACACATGCTTTTGGCTTGGTCTCTCTTATTTAAACATAACTTCTCACCTCATCGTTATTACATTTGGAATAATAAGGACATTCTCTACAAAAACAAATCTTTATTTTTTGAAAACTGGTACAGGAATAATATTGTACTTGTTGGCCAACTCTATGACACAAGTGGCAGACTGTACAGTTATTCAGAGTTCTTGCAGAAATTTCAAATTCCTGTTTCTGTTAAGGAGTATGCAATTGTCTTTGATGCAATTCCTTCTGGTATCAGAATGTTGCTGGGAGGCATTAATTTCCCATGGCCACTGACTCACGATATGGATTTATCTGATACTGCTGTAGGGAGATTATGCTTTTCTGCAGTGACGAAAAATAAAACTATTAGGGCTTTATACAAAAAAGAAATTGTTACTATTCCTTATATAATCCCATATTGGAACAGGTTAGTAGAGAATGTCCCTTGGAAAAACGTTTGGTCTTTGCCTTTTAAATATATGCTTACCAATAAAGTGAGAGAAGTTACGTTTAAATTAATTCACAGATTCTACCCAGTAAAGTGTGTGCTTAAGCGGTATAAACCAGATATTGAATCTGATTGCTCTTTCTGTAAAAGGTCAGATGAAGATATTTGCCATTTATTTTGGAAATGCTCATACACAGAAAAATTTTGGTCAGATGTCCTTGAATTCATCCAAACCTTTTTTGTTACGGATTTCTCATTTTGCTTTAAAGATGTTTTCTTTGGTGTGGTTGACCTTAAGACGGACAAGGAAGGAAAGTATTTTATTATTAATCTTTTATTTCTACTCGCTAAATATCACATCCATAAATGTAAGTTCAGGGGCTCTAAACCCTTCTTTCCTGTGTTTGAGAGTGAAGTAAATGAATACTTGGACTCCATAAGATATTCAAAGAACTGTAAAGCTCTGAAGACGTTGCAGATATACTCAAAACTTGTGACATGTGTAAGTGAATGAAATTGGAACTCATAACTATATGGTATGCTATGAATTGGACTGCTTGTTGATTAGCCTTGCTGGACTTTGCAGACCCCTCTGGATATAATTTATTCATGTATGTACTTTATTTATTATTTATCTATTTATTTATGTATTTATTTATGTATGTATCTCAATGTGTTGTTTGTATTTGCAAATGCTGTCAATAAAAAAAAAAAAAAAAAAAAAAAAGCGTAGGATGCACCTGTGTATCCTCGCTTATGACTCCTCAAAAAAAAAAAAAAAAAAAAAAAAAAAGCAACTGCGCGCGACTGCAGAATCCGACCCTTCCGCCTTGCGCTCGCGAGAGTTTTTTGACATAGGTCGGCATGACATGAGAGCCAGGCGGACCGTTCTCGGACACATTTCTAACCGGCATGCATCTCGCGCTGATCACCGGTGATCGATTCTGCGCAGATTTTGCTCATCTCAAACAAGCCTATGGGCTATATGCACGCATAAGTTCCGCATTTGACGTAAGGATGCTCGTCCATTTCCGGTTGTGTAGATTAAAGCGGAGGAAAACCGGAGAAAACGGGATTATGGCAGAGTCTTCAATATTTACTGTCCTCCCGTCTTTGAAACGAAACGTACATACGTTTAGATGTAATTTTATATATAGTTATGTTTATTTAATATAATTTTAAAAAGAAGCATAAACACAACGAGGGGTGTCTGTTTTATCTGTTTTTGTGACTAACGTTTCATTAGTATAACCATGGAGTATAAAATTCAATATAAATTCTCGGTATTGCATTGGACTCTATGATCGGCGGAAGTTATCGAGCATCCCTAATGCTTCACCGGAAATAACGCCGTGCATAGAGCCCATTGAGAGAGTTATGGCAGTCCCGTAGACCGCCATTGTAACTCAGGAATGTGGAAGTAACGCGTGTCATGGACCCGCCCATTAGTTCCAACCACTGATAGTTCCAGCATTGAACCCCATTCATTTTCAGTGCTTCCGATGTCCTCTCGCTGGTAAATTAATGAAATTACTGTAATTTTTACTTTTACACACATTAGCCGACCTCTCGTGAATCTAGTCTGTAGTTATATGTTATGTAGCCAGATCTAGTAAATGTTTATTGAAAGATAATAGGTTAATTGCAGCGATAGCTTACGTGACCAACACTTCACTAACGTTGTTAGCTAACTTATGGTTACCTGATGTATATAATATTTTTTTCTAACATCATATATATATATATATATATATATATATATAATTAATTATATATGTATATAATTATATATATAAATAATTATTAGATATACAATATATATATATATATATATATATATGAAGAGTTCAGATGCAAAAGCCTCTAAGTGCCATTTGAAATTTTCTTCTAGAATGGTAATTTTTATCAAGCTTGTATATTTAAGTTCAGTAATTTCACTTAAATGGCAATGATAATTACCTATTAATTGTTATTTAAGTGAAATTACTGAACTCAAATATACAAGCTTGATAAAAATCATCATTAAAGAAGAACATTTCAAATGGTATTTAGAGGCTTTTGCATCTGAACTCTTTATATATATATAGATATACAATATATATATATATATATATATATATAATATTAGATATACATATACATAATTGATTTATTTAAATGGTTTAGGGTTATGCATGTGTTTGTGTAATGTATATAGGCATACATAAGATATATAGGCCTATATATATATATATATATATATGTATTTGTGTGTGTTTTCTGATGAATGGTTTAGTCTATGAATAGGGTAGGATGAAGGGCTACATTAGCCATGGAATTGAATCCCAACACTTATGGATCATATTTAGGAACAAATATTTTACTCATTAACTCATCACATCATCATATCTTTATTCAGGACATACATATTAAATGGTCCATAGCACTATACAAAATAAAGTACATTCAAAATAGAAAAGATACCCAACAGTTAAAATTTACCGAACATTACTGTAAATATGGTCATTGCTACGTCATGGGAGCAGTCTATATCCCTCCTAAATCATTCATTTGTACATGCACAGCGTAATTATTTATATTTTACGTTGGTTGTCGTGATTGTTATCCTGAACGGGCCACCGGTCCACAGGTCTTTGCGTGATCACGGTAGGCTAATGGCTGAATCGGAATTTATAAGCAAGATCACGGGAATCAATAACCTACATCCCAGTTGTGCAAAAATAAATATCATGAGACGTCCATCATCAGATGAATGACATGGAAAAGTTAAGTTAGAGCCGCTAAAGCCAGTGCAACTACCAATGCGAACATAAACACAAGCTTTTCCCTCCAAAAATATAGCCTAAAAAACATCTAAGTTGTCACCCTGCCTCTCCAAATGCAACACTGACATTAATCACACGCAATAAAAGCTTAAAAAGTACTTTGGTGTGCGTTTAATTTTATATTTACCGTTTAATAATGCAATCGCTGCTGTCTGTCCATTGAAGAACATGACAGCCCGCGTCTGTTTGGAACTATTGGGGCTTCCATGAACCACGTGACAGCCTTGCGGCGACATCAAAGCGTGTCGCAACTCTCTCAATAGACGAATCCGGCGAAACTACCGGAAGTAAGCGGGCGCCATTACTGAGCTGTTGCTGGGTAGCGTTGCGCCATTGCCTTCTATTGTTTTAGTTGCAACTTGCGTCCACTGGAATAAACAGCTCGCGATTTACGACTGTCACTAACGTTACAACGTTAGCCCTTGTGTAATGTCGAGTGGGTAAACAGTTTCCGTTATAAATTGTTTCAATGGTGGCAGTAAAATTTCAATTTTGAAGAGAAAACATTGTGAATACCCCGGGTCGACTGCCCCTGTCTGGTGTCGTACGGTTTACACAGATTTCCTGGGCGAGTACAAGACGCGGACATTCGCGTATAATAACAATTATTTAATGACATACGTAAAAAAATATAATAAATGTGTGATATAGTGATCAGCAAAATCTTCTCTCTTGTTATTTTTTCTATTCAATATGGTCATATGGCTTTCCTGAGCTAAATGTAACGTTATGTGACACTAATTGTTCTCCTGCTGTTATATTGACCTCTTTCCATGGTTTAAAAACAGTAGTTGGTCGATATTATGTATACTTTCTAGCTGTAACGTTACCTTACCCATGCCCGTTGCAATGTAAAAATTAGATAAATAATGCACACAAATGAAAAACATGAAATTGTTTATTTGATTTCATTTATTTATTGTTGCCAAATGGACAGATCTTTTTTTAGCTTCCTCGGTAGCAAACGTTAGCCTAGCTCGCTTGCCAAGCTATTTTCATAAATAATCTGTAAGATCGTTTGTAGCTACCTTCATCTGTGACTGGAGGCCAATGTCTAACATCATCAACCCAACAAGTCTGCCTGGCTCTAGCTGTCATTAAGGGTGCGTTATCACCTTATCTCCGAGGTTTGTTTACATACCGGTGCATATGTCTATGCCGGTGTAACAGCTCAGTAATGGCGTCGCCACAAGATGGCAGCCTACACAAGAACGCTCGTCGGATTCGTCTATACATGGCTCTGGGTTACATGGCTCTTACGACACGCCTCATAATCAAAGCCCAACTGAGGAGTTTGGTTTCAGACTCATATTCTTTCTTGAATATGAGTATGACGAAGTCAGGCTACATAATTATTTCCAGAACATTAGTAATAGTAAGGGTCACTATAACAAAATAAAACCATTTACTCACCCACGTTATAAATGAATAAATAATAAATGTATAAGTCACTATCTAATGCATGTACAATCACTTCCTTAAATAGTGTCGTACTTGAAAATATACTAGAGACCTGAATGTATAATTTAAAGTAAGTCACTATCTAATGCATACAATCACTTCATTAAGCAGTCGTACTTTGTCTGCTGGGGACACTTTCAAGAATTTCTTTAACAGGACACATCTAGAGAGAATCTGACATGGCTGAAAAAGCTCAGAAGAGGTAAGGCTTGTGTTTTCTTTGTGTTTCATTCAGAGGATCTTTCCTTCATTTAGAGAAACACAAATATTTTCACTTTCCCTGACATCGTTTTTTTAACCAGCATCAGCTCTAATCATACTGACCAAACATTTATTAATTTTCAGAATTGTAACTCTTTAAACGCCAGTTTCTTTACACAACGCCAGTGTTGTTGTTTTTTTTATAAACATTATAATAATAATAATAATAATAAATGTCCATATACTAAATGCTGAGCAGATATTTTTTCTTTACAGCCTTGGATATGACAATGGTTAACAAAAACATTAAATTTGATGCATTCATATTTTTATGCAATATCAGATTTAAAAAACAAAGCTGCAGTTGTGACTGTGTGACTTAGGTAAAGTTGGTTTTATATTCGCACATTCGCGGACTTCCGCGTTCAATAACTCGTGATCTAAACGTTGTTGCTACACAGAACACATATCACAGATAACTACAGATAAAACACCACAAGCTACAACTTACATTTCATCAAAACGATCTTTCCTTCGCTCTGGACAAAATACATTGATCTCTATGCGCAGGCTGTTAAAAAGGGACCATCTGCAAAGTGCAAACCCGAAGGAAAATTTGTTTCTTTTGAGGAGATTAAAAATGTTATTTGTGTAGTAACAATATTCAACTCACGAGATATTGAACGCGGAACTCCGAAAATATGCAAAGCGAATATAAAAAAAAACTGTACCCAAGTTGCAGACTTGATCATGTTTGACCTTCAGGACCACATAATTCGTAGCACCATGAACATAGTCAAGTTAAAAAAAAAATCAACCAGGGTGAAAATAGTTTCAGGTTTCATATTTGCCGAGTATTCACCTAGATCACGACTGCTTTAGTGTACTTTTGTGTAGGCTATTGTACATAGGCTACAGTACGCAAAAAGTTTTAAAACTTACAGTAGCCTAATTAACCAAAGACATTTTTTCATGTTTTTCAAGGTATGTTCCTACTGACCAGACTGACTTAGGTGGAATTTTGACAGTATACCTCCCTCCCTTACTGTAGGCCTATGTACTGAAGGGTTGGGGTCAGAATCCATGTCTCTTCAATTGAACAATATATCCTTTTATAAATATTTATCCTTTGGAATGGTTATTTTATTCTTTTAAAAAATAAACAACAACAACAATCAATTATGTATATTGTAATCATTTCTTTATTCATTTTCTTTTAGGTGCATTCCAGTGTGTGTCCGTGGGTTATATTCACATGCAAGGAGCCTTTTGATGATAATTGTCTTGGAGAGAGAGACATACTGTCAGGATTCAGACTCGGAAACAGAGGTAAGTGATGAACATAATCATTCTTTATTTAAAGCAAAGGGAAGTATTCAGGGTTTCAATGTGCTCAGAGGTGATCTTCGAGGAGGATACGTGGCAGGAATTAATCCAGGTGAGTAAATCCTCTTCTTTAGGACTAACATAAACGATGAGACAGGACAATTACTTTCCTTTTCTCTCTTTTAGCTCTTCTTCGAGCAGACGGGGTGCAGGAAGGATTCCAGGTGAGTAGATCCTTTTTTAGTGCAGTAAATAGGGAACTAACACAGTTCAGTGATTCTTGCCTTTTCTCTTTAAAGAGCATCCATTAGGTGAACGAGACTCTGGGCCGATTCCAGGACACAGAGAACGAGAATCATGGAGCAGATCCTGGGAACGTCAGAACAAGGACAGAGAGGTTAGTCTTTTCAGGTGAGTATACATTACATTTCAGCTCGTTGGATGACTCGGGGAGAAGCAAGTGGAGACTGGTTAGGGTCTTTTCCTGTTTAAGGCTTGACAAGGAGTGAACGTGAACTGGGTGCTTTTGTGCTGGCTGGGAAAGGCGTGCTGATTGGGAACAGGTGCAGGTGATTAGTAATCTGGGGGCAGTGATCGTTGCGTGGTGACTTGGGAGGACTCTGATTGGCTCCTGACATTACCCCCCCCTCCAGAGTCCGCGCCAGCGGACCTTGGACCTCAACGTCGTGGGGGTCTGCCTCTGGGTCGTGGTGCAGGTTTCTCGGGATGTTGAGCATGGAATTCTAGGAGCAGACTGGCATCAAGAACATCATTCTGAGGTACCTAACTTCTCTCCTCTGGCCCATATCCTTCCCAGTCAATGAGGTACTCGAGTTGACCCCCTCGATGTCGAGAGTCCAAAATCTCTTTAATTAGGTAGATGGACTCTGGACGCAACAGGAAAATCGGCCTGAATCTTACTATTAATAATAAAAGATAAGGGGATATGCACGTGAATGTCAGTAATTTATCTTTTTGGACTCAATCTTTGTATAAAAGATTAGGCTGAAATATGTGAGGTTTATCTGTTTATAAAACTATTTTTGTGACGACTTTCTTTTAACTTGATAACCTGTTGCAAGACACTCCTTTAACACCACTTAACTGTCACCGTCCCACAGGTGGGACGTTTGCCACTATATTTTTAAAACAATAATATCTTAGTAAATACCTTAAATATTATTGACAAACTATATATCATTTGAAAGCTTACAATCTCTAGTTTCCATATTTGGTGACTGATTTTCAAAATATATTACAGAGGAGCCATAATTTATCAATATAAAACAAGAATATTTTCATACTCATAAGGCGTGTTCAGACCTAAAATAGCAGTAAACATGAAAAATCATGAAAAAATGGTAGATACCTCAGTTTGTTTTCATGCCAAAAGTTCAAAAGATAGAATCCATTCAATTATTTTGGAAAAAAAGGTTTGAAAAGTTTCAAATATCAAGAAAAAAATAATAAATTCACCATTTGTGACGTGGCAGCTAGCTATGACTTACATGCGTGTTCTTTGTATGTGTTTCTTAGAGGTTCAATTCATATCAAAATCTGCCAAACTTCCCATGCTACTTCTGAATAGGATCTCTACTTCAGAAATTGTATGAAAATTGTGAAAATAATGGTTCATATCACTCAAAACAGGAATGGAAATGCAGGCGCCCTTATATGGGCAGTAATGGAGTCTGATTGTGCCCTAGTGAAAAAGTTTGGTACTGCGCTCAAACAAAATCTTACTGAAAGCTCATTTTTTGAGATATCAACCTAAAATTTGAAACGCAACTTGTTCAGATTTTTGGCTTTGATCTTTCTGCCATTTTAGAGTAGCCCAGGTTTTGAAAATATATATTTTATGTAAAATATGAATAATTAATATTTTTACATTGTACATTTCCATAAACTCAAACTTCTATAACTGTTTTTCTGTTTCACTTTCTTAATTCATTTCACTTCTACAAAAATCTGCCAAATGTCTTCTTTAAAACAAGACCAATCATATGTCTATATTCCAAAGCATTCTTGAATTACAACCATTTAAGTTCGAAATGTGCATTTTCATGTCTATTCAAAAAAGGGGGGGTGACAGTTAACAGGTTAAAATCTGGCCATCATTTTTATTTATTTGCTGGGTTTCGACATACATTTGGCAAATTGATTTCATAATAATCATGAAATCAAATGTTCATGCCATTTTATCTCTAGGTATGATCTACTAAAACTATAATTGTGTTTTTACAGTATAAAATGCAAAGTACAAATTTCTATACTTTCTGTAAATGTTATTTTCTCTGACGCTCTTTCACACACACAATCTCTGTTAGGCTATTGATATGCTGTTTTGTAATGTAAATAAGTATGAAAAGAAAACTATTCTATTTGAGGGCAAGTTTTTTTTTGTTTTTTACCTATTTTCATTTTAGGCCTAAGGTTTTAGGCATCTGGCATGTTGTTGGGTGTGGAAGGTTACTAATGTGATTGCTTTACCTGCAAATTAAATTAATGCTTTTTCAATTACTGAATTCGTTGAAATAAAAACATTTCCGAAAAATTTTTTTATTTAAATTTTTGGTAATGTTGTGTAGGTCTTAAATTTCAATGTTTAAAAGGGTCTTAAAGGGTTAGTTCACCCAAAAATGAAGATTATGTCATTAATTACTCACCCCCATGCTGTACCAACTCCGTAAGACCTTCGTTCATCTTCGGAACACAAATGAAGATATTTTTGATTAAATCTGAGAGGTGGATCACTGCTACATATGCTGCCTAAGGGATCGAAACTTGACGGCCCAGAAAGTCATTAAAGAAAATGTTTAAATATTCCATGTGCCTACAGTGGCTCAACTATAAGTTTATCAAGCGACGAGACTACTTTTTGTGCGAGAAAAAAAAAACATAAATAACAACTTTATTTCGACTATTACATTACTTCCTTTGTGGGCCTTGAGACGAGAGTTAAAGAGATTTCCAGCGTGAGAACTGAGATGAGGACGTTCTTCTTCTACTCCTCCTTTTTACCGGTGCTCACTGCTTAGAAGCCGCCACCTGCTGTATAAGATGACGTGCTGATATAGACGGAAGCGCAAAACTTTCTGTTTACAAGCAGAGGAAGACTCGCGCTGTACATACGCTTTTCAATTATTTTCCACACTTTAAGGCGCACTTAAAAGCCTTTAATCTTCTCAAAAAACGACAGTGCGCCTTATAATCCGGAGCGCCTTATATATGGATCAATTAGTTAACAACGCTCCACGTCATTAAATTCGCCCGCGAACTCGCGCTCGTGTCCATCTTATGCCCGCTTTGTCACACGACCAGTTCAACCTCGTATAAATCAGGTTATGTGTGTCTCCTGCTCACTTTTAACAGACACACGAACAGACACCTGCGCTGTTTGCACAGAATGTTCATAAAGCACTCCCCGTTCACAGTACCGGGTCGTCTCATTCAAAACAGCCAGCTGTTGCTGTCAGAGAGCTGCCGCACATTGAATACTCTGAGTCAGGCTGCGAATGTAAGTTACGTGCCCGCCCCAGCACGCTCACACTAATAAACGCCTCACCTCCGGCGCCGCGCATTCGCTACATTCCCAGCAAATCTAGTGGATGCATAACGCAAACCCAGTCAAACGTTTGACTGCAGTATCTTATGCGCCTCATAGTCCGGTGCGCCCTATATATGAAAAATGTTCTAAAATAGGTCATTCATTGAAGGCATGCCTTATTATCCGGTGCGCCTTAAAGTGCTGAAAATACGGTAGACACTTAATGTGCTGTAGGTCTCGCTATATTATATACAATGGTTAAAAAGTGTGCATTTTCAGGATGTCCGAATCATGAGAAACCAACCAGAGAACGTAAAAGTGCTTCAATGTTGCAAAATGAATGGCTTACCTTTTTCACTCTCCCATTTAATGATCTTGAGCGACTGAAGCTATGGCTGCTGGCTGTTCAGCGGGATGTTAAGTGTCTAATTGAAAAGCGTATGTACAGCGCGCGTCTTCCTCTGCTTGTATACAGAAAGTTTTGCGCTTCCGGCACGTCATCTTATACGGCAGGTGGCGGTAATACTCCTAAGTGATGAGCAGCCGGTAACAAGAAGTAGTCAAAGAAGAACGTCCTCGTCTCAGTTCTCGCGCATGCGTTCTGGAAATCTCTTCAACTATCGTCTCAAGGCCCACAAGGAAGTAATGGAATAGTCGAATAAAGTCGTTATTTATGTGGGGGGGGTCGCACAAAAAGTGTTCTTGCACTTGATAAAATTATAGTTGAGCCACTGTAGGCACATGGAATATTTAAACATTTTCTTTAATGACTTTCTGGGCCGTCAAGTTTCGATCCCTTAGGCAGCATATGTAGCAGTGATCCACCTCTCAGATTTAATCAAAAATATCTTCATTTGTGTTCCGAAGATGAACAAAGGTCTTACGGGGTTGGTACAGCATGGGGGTGAGTAATTAATGACTTAATTTTCATTTTTGGGTGAACTAACCCTTTAAATTTGACTTACTGAAACCTGCAGAAACCCTGATTATGACGATGTAAACACAATTACATTTCATCAGTAAAATATTACGTCTGTTTACTTACTCAGTATGATTCTCGATCGCACTACACGAGCATAGCCTACACGAAAGAAAGGGACATTGTAAGGCAGTATTTTCCATAATATGTCAAAAGCTAGCCAAAACTATAATCTTAAATTTATATGAGAACTATATTATCAGAATTTATATAACAGTAAACAACTTGCTCCGTATCCTTGGCAGGATCAGCTCTCTTCTAAATACAACTTTTCGTCATCTGATTTTCAATCATCCTCTGAGGAAAAGGTGAATTCTTCCTCGCTGTCCAGAATCATCTTTACCTGAGTAGCGTGCCATCTTCAAAACACGATGAAGAACTTTGTGTTTTTGTTGCAGTGAGCATGTATTATAAAATATATAAACCTATAAAATTGAAAGTGTTTTTGATTGCGATTAATCACAGAAAAATGTGTGATTAATCAAGTAAATTTTTATATCAATTGACAGCATATGTCCATGTTTAGTCATGAGTCATGTATGGCATTACATTTTTTTTTATTACATTAAAGGTGCCATCTGGGAAAAAAAATCAATTCATACACCATATTCCATACCAGATGGAGGCAGTATACCTCCAGAAAAATACCTCCGCGGCCGCCTGCACTCATGTCTTCAAACAACACGGGCGAGCGGGTCTCCCTCACGCATATTAATCAGTAAAACTAATAGTAAAAGGTTGGAGGACCGCAGTTTCACATGGATCATTTGGAGATTTTCAGAGATTAGAGACTAAATGAACAACATCTCAATACTAAATTATAAAGGCCGTCTCATTGACAAGCCGGTGCATTTCGACGATATGGGAAAATTAAAGCCCAGGCATTTTTAGTTTATGGTATTCGTTTTGTTCATGTTACATTTTTATCATTAGTTTGAATTAATTTAACAGACAGCATTCCCTGATGTGGACCAAGCTAGCGCCTTTCAGAGCTGCCCACTCTCACAAATTCACCGTGAGACACACAACTATTCACACACTCTCACGCCACATCCATTTTGTCATGCACAGAAAAGGACACAGAGACCGATCTCAGCTCTCAGATTCTGTTAATTTTATTACGCAATTCAAACAATTAATGCAGTTTTGGCGCTTGTAAATGTTAGACGACAGATCCCTAACGCACGTGAACCGATCATCTCTACTAGCTATGGTAAACGAACACGAACACTGTTGAAAGATATGTTACAACTTACCAAAATGTATTCCTCATGCATAATATCGACCAATCATTTATTTAACTCATCCCTGAACTGAAATTTAGTAGCGGGCTGTATTTCCACACGACATCACGACATGACATGCAGGTTCAAGTACACACAAGCCGGCGCGACTTACTCGTGTTACTGCAGTTTGGCTGGTGGTAACGTTGCCCGCCCGCATACCGCCTCCCATGGCCGAAACTGGTATTACGACACCTGCCGGGCCGGGGCTAATAATTTAGCATGCTAATTTAGGTTATATCTCGGCAGCACTATAACTTGCCAGTTTTTTAATAACATCATTGCACTTATTTCTTCTCATTCTTTTGATGTGTGTAGCTCATTTTTTGGATATTTGTACCTCAATTATTCCATATGGCACCTTTAAAGCAATAGATTTCATTTGAAGAGACCTGCTGAAACCCTGTTTTGTCATTAATTACTCACTTTCAAGCCCCAGCAAGGTAGCAAAGACATCAGTGCTTTTGTTTGTAAAAAAAAAAAAAAAAAACATAATTTGCCACTTTATTTACAAATAAATGTGCCCTTGCTGCTCTAGTGGAGATTAATATTTTGTAAATAAAGTGGTAATATTTTTTTTTCTCACAATTAAAACACTCGACTTGTCTTTACTACCTTTCTGGGGCTTGAAAGTGGTAGTTGCGTAGACTGCCAATGGAGGGAGCGATATCTCTCAGATTTCATTAAAAAGATTTTTGTGAGCGGAAATCTTGCGGGTTTGGAATGACATGAGGATGACTCTTATAATGACAGAATTTAAATTTTTAGGTAAACTAACCCTTTAACCATAACCACTGACTAATCCAAAAGTTTGTATCTTCTTGTATTTTTTGCAGATGTTGTCATTAAACGTCATGAAAAAGCAACTGTTGGACAGTTGGGCCAGGCCATTAATTCGAAGTTGGCAGTTTTATAGTGGCTATTTTACTGTTAATTTGAGTAAAATAAAGCTGTAACTGTGTAAACATAACTTGACGATGCTTTAACGTTTTGTTCTACAACATACACTCCACACATTCATGTTCTCTGTACTTTACCGTTTGTCAACAATAACAATATTTTGGTGTAGTAGTGTTCCTGAATGCAATGAAAATATTTACATATATGGAGACTATTTGCATAAAGTGGGAGTAATGAGAATATATTATATAAAAACATGTATAAGTTTATTTACATATATGTGAAGTATACTAAGGAGCATTGAATATTTGAGTATGTTTCAGAATAGATTTACACAAACAGAAATTAATATATGCACATATATTGCAAATCAATATATTTACATAGATGAGCATCTAAATGTATTTACATATAAAGGAAATTAATATATATACATATATTGCTAATTAATATAATTAAATATAAAGAAATTGAATATATAAACAAATATTAGAAATTAATATATGCACATATATTGCAAATAAATATATTTAAATATAAAGAAATCCAATATGTTAACCAATATTAGTAATTTATACATGCACATATCTTGCAAATTAATATATTTACATAGATTGATAACTAAATATATTTACATATAAAATAAATAAATATATGTAAATAGTTCCAATTAAAGTGTATTTACATATGTTTAATATATGTGAAAAATATTAAAAAGGGGCCAAAATCAAATATTTAAATATATTATTAATATATATTTTTACATATATTTACATATAAATAGAACATATATTTTAATCTATTTAGATTTAAGACATTTAAACATATGAAAATCTATTTTTTATTAATATATTTCAATATATGTGACTTCATATGGGAACACCCAGGTCTTTTACAGTAGTGGATGATGAATGATGAATTTATTTATTTGATCAGGGACAATGCACAAAAAATCAATAATCTAAGAAAGAAGAGATGACATGTGCCAGGTTATAGCAACAACAAAAAAATGCTAGTTTCCGCCTGCAGTCCCTGGACAGGTTGATGGTATACTTACAAAAATTAAAAATTAAAAAATATGTACAAAATTATAATACACAGTTGATTATAGTTGAACACAGAAGCATCACTTTACTCATATCATATAACACTCTCCACTTCAATAATCTATAACTCATTCATTCACAGTTTACATCATTCGTATCACAGTCATTCAGTGCGTACAGGTTTGATTTGTTAATAATTACTGTTTGGTCAGGCGTGTAAATGGATAACGTAACAGGACAACCTTCTATATTAAAGTTGGATTGTAAGAGGTTTTGTGGGTAGTTTTTTGGACCAATAAGTAATACCTTTGTTTTATCTGAATTTAATAGCAGGAAATTATGCGTCATCCAGCATTTTATATCTTTGAGACACTCTGTCAATTTAGATTAGTAAATTTTGATAGTTTTCATCTGGTCGTGATGAAATATATAATGGAGTGTCGTCAGCATAACAGTGGAAATTAATTCCATGTTTTCTTATAATATTACCAAGTGGCATCATATACATTGAGAATAGCAGAGGGCCTAACACTGATCCTTGCGGTACTCCATAGTCTACTGACGTTATCTTCGATTTTTAAACAGACAAAATGATAACGGTCCGATAAGTACGATCTAAACCAGCTTAATGCCTGTCCCTGAACACCAGTGTAGTGTTGTAGTCGAAGAGTATTTTATGATCTTTAGTGTCAAACGCAGCGCTGAGATCAAGTAGAACTAGTATTGAAATACAGCCTTGGTCAGAAGCTAAAAGTAAATCATTTGTAATTTTAACTAGCGCAGTTTCTGTGCTATGATGCGGTCTGAATCTTTAGGCAAGGCAAGGCAACGCAAGTTTATTTATATAGCACATTTCATACACAATGGCAATTCAAAGTGCTTTACATAGAAGAAATTAAAATAATCAAAAGAAATCAGAATAATTAAAACAGTTTAGAATAAAAAATAAGAAATAATGAAAAATAAAAATTATGATAAAAATAAAATACAGTAAATTAAAACTATTTAGAATAAAATGAAGTGCAGTAACAGCCGGACAAACAGTGGCACAGTGCTCATTCAGTAAATGCACAGCTAAACAGATGTGTTTTGAGTCTGGATTTAAATGTGACTACTGTAGGAGCACACCTGATCTCTTCTGGAATCTGGTTCCAGCTGCGGCTGGCATAATAGCTAAAAGCAGACTCTCCATGCTTAGAGTGAACCCTTGGTATTTCTAGCTGATGTGATCCTAATAAACTGAGTGATCTGTTGGGTTTATATTCAGTTAGCATATCTGCAATATATTGAGGTCCTAACCCATTAAATGATTTATATACCAGTAATAATACTTTAAAATCAATCCTAAATGTAACTGGCAGCCAGTGTAAAGACCTGAGGACTGGTGTGATGTGTTCATATTTTCTGGTCCTGCTCAGAATCCTGGCAGCAGCGTTCTGTATGAGCTGCAACTGTCTTATGGTCTTTTTAGGAAGGCCAGTGAGGAGGCCATTACAGTAATCCACCCTGCTGGTGATGAAAGCATGCACAAGTTTCTCTAAGTCTTGACTGGAAAGGAAGCATCTAATTCTTGAAATATTTTTCAGATGATAGTATGCTGGTTTAGTTATTGCTTTGACATGACTATTGAAACTAAGGTCTGACTCTAGAGACACACCAAGATTCCTGACTTGATTTTTAGTTGTTAGACCCCTAGCGTCAAGGTATGCATTCACCTTGAGAACTTCATCTTTGTTTCCAAACGCAATAACTTCAGTTTTGTCTTTGTTTAACTGCAGAAAGTTTTGACACATCCAACCGTTTACTTCATCAATGCAAATTTGGCACAGGGAGTCAATGGGGCTGTAGTCGTTAGGCGATAGGGCTAAGTAGAGCTGTGTGTCGTCCGCATAGCTGTGGTAAGCAATTTGGTTCTTTTTCATTATTTGGCTCATTGGGAGCATATACAGGTTGAATAGGAGTGGCGCAAGAACCGAGCCCTGAGGGACTCCGCAAGTCATGGATGTCCACTCAGACTTATGTTCTCCCATACTCACAAAATAACCTCTGATCTGCCTGACCCCAGAGCAACTCAAGGATGTGCTAATCGCCTTTCTGATGTTATTGATTTTCTCAGAGAAGAAAGAAGCAAACTCACTGCATTTCCTTTCTGAGAGCATTTCTATGGGAATCTGGCTCGGGGGGGTTGTCAGTCTCTCTACAGTAGCAAAAAAAAAAGTTACTTTGTAACTTCGGGTTTCGGGTAGGAACCCGAGCACAAAAAGAACTACAAAATTCAACCGCTTTACGGCATACGTCACTTCCCCCACCACCCACAACTTCCTCAGAATCTAACGTTAGCGCTCAACTCGCGTTTGATTGGCGTCCATATGTTTTCGTCATGACGAACAACAGCTACAAGGAAGAAGGCAACGGTTTTATCAAAGGAAACTAAAAAAGAAAAGGGGAGGGTGCCAAATTAAAAGCCAGGACGAGGATTAACACATTGGTCCAGCTTTCGCTTCGCTCGCTGGCGTGAGCTAAAGGAGGAGGGGTGCTCGACCGATGCGGATGCTTGCCTGCACACAAATGCCGTTTCTAAGGTAACCCAGATAAATTCATATAAGCAGTGTATTTTCTCGTATTCCGGCCACAGCCGATGGTGTTATGAGTGTAATAAAATGCCCACAGCCCAGTGTTCATTTCTACAAACACAGCCCGCCTCAGTGCAGGGCTCACACTAATAAAATCGGCTCAGGTCAAATATAACGTTACATTAAATGTAGTGAACGTGCCCACGACTCAGTAGTACCCACAAACACTAACATTACACACCACATGTCCCACGGTTTCTGTAAAAATAAACCAACACACATAACGTTAAAGTCAGCTCTGGCCGATGGTGTTTTCAGTGCAGTGAATGTGTCCGCGCTGTCCCGCGCCCACATTCACTCACAGACATGATAATCCCCATGGGGATCACCCCGCTCGCTCTCTCTCAGCCGACTGCAATAAGGGAATCAAGCGCTGCAAGGCTGCCCGGCCCGCCTCATACACTGCAAGCACCATAGACAGTAAAAGCACAAGCACACACAATCTAAAGACACGGGAGGCTGAACGGTTGACTGTTTGTTGACTTTAATTTGCGACAGTGCTGCGGAGCTTGTGGCCTCTAGGGACGCTGGACGTGAAAATTACATGTCGAGCACCATCTAGTGGCCAAAAAGTTCCGCAGTGTGGCTTTAATGAGAGGTTTTGTGTTTTTGTGTTTTGTGAAATTGTGTTTCGGATGCTTTCTATTTTCTCATCGAAGTAATTCATAAAATCATTACTACTAAACTGTAACGGAATATTTTGCTCTGGTGATGTCTGTTTATTTGTTAGTCTAGCCACTGTGTTAAATAAAAACCCTTTGATTATTTTGGTTATTTTCTATTAGTCTGCGCGCCTGCTCAGCCCTGACTGTTTTTAGAGCCTTTTTATAACATGACAATACTGTCTTTCCACGCGATTCTGAAGACCTCTAAATTAGTTTGTTTCCATTTACGCTCTACGTTACGAGTTTCTCTCTTGATAGCATGCGTAGCACTGTTGTACCAGGGTGCTTTAGTTTTCTCTCTAACCTTTGTTTAATCCAATTGGTGCAACAATATCTTATGTACTAGTGAAAATGGTGCTCAAACTGCTAGTCATTTCCTCTAATTCATCTGTTTGTTTGGGTTCACTGAGCAGCTTCTAGATCAGGTATGCTATTTGAGAATCTATCTATAGTGGTTCGAAGGATTGTTCTGCCTGCTCTATAACGTGGTGCAACATGACACATTTCAGCTGTATTATGCATGTATATTCACGTATTATGCAAGTTACCATGTAATGATCGGTGACATCATCACTTTGCGGTATAATATCTATATCAGTTGGATTGGTTCCATATGATACAATTAAATCTAGTGTATGATTTAGACCAGTGTTTCCCAACCCTGTTCCTGGCGGCACACCAACACTGCGTGTTTTCTTTGTCTCCCTAATCTAAAACACACCTGATTCAACTCATCAGCTCATTAACCCATCTGATTATGAGCTGATGAGTTGAATCAGGTGTGTTTGATAAGGGAGACAAAAAATACACGCAGTGTTGGTGTGCCGCCAGGAACAGGGTTGGGAAACACTGATTTAGACGATGAGTGGGACCACTGACGTTTTGCTTGACCCAAAAGGAGTTTAATAAATCTGTAAACGCAGCCCTTAACGCATCATTTGTATTGTCTATGTGTATGTTAAAATCTCCAACAATTATTGCTTTATCGACATTCACCAATAGATCTGAGAGAAAGTCTGCGAACTCTTTTAGGAATTCAGCATATGGCCCTGGAGGTCTATATACAGTAGCCAAGGCTAGAGATAATATAGATTTCTTTCTTACATCTAAGAGCGTAACATTTAGCACAAGTACTTCAAATGAATTAAACCTGTGACCTGTTTTATTAACATTGAGTAACATTAAGAATATCTTTATAGATTGCATACCTGCCAACATGTACGCATTTTGCGTAGTGGGCACGCATTTTGACCTCAATGTACGCTGGTACGATTAGTCACTCTAAACTACGCATAAACCTGGTGATGCCTATTTGCACGCGCAGTCCTCAAATCAAGCAACAGCAAGAGAAGAAGAGTTCGACCAATCATAGCGCTGGGTTCATTCCCCAAATTGCAAGCGGAGATGATTGACAGATGCGTACGTCCTATAATTAAAAAGAGACTGAAAATCGACACCAATAAAGAATCCCGCTCGACGATCCCGCTTCCACTCGCACGCTCCCCGGGTCTGACTGACTTAAGCGAGGACACTAGGCAGGGGCGTAGCACCAAATTCTGGGCCCTGTACACTCTCAATGTCAATGGGCCCCCTACACATGGCATTGTACGATGCGGGTTAGCAAAGTGAAAATTCAATTTTGAATGAAATGTATTTTTTTAATTATTTGAATATAAACAAATATAAACAGTGTTTAAATAATAAAATCAGATTATAGTAATGACTGGTTCTTTCATTCACCACCTGAATTGATGCATTTGGCCTACTTGTGCTCAAATACCTTTAAACCTTAGGCTACATCGGTTTTGTGTACTAACATTTTGATCCATGATACTGATGCAAGTTTTAAATGAAAAACATTTATTTTTAAATAGGAGAACACGAGAGACAACTGTACCCTCAGAAACCAGGTTAAACTGATGCCACCAACTTTCTCAGTTGGTCGCATCAGCATTTGATTTCGTCGCGGTTATTTTTTATTTTTTTTGCTACATGCCATGGGATTAATCAATGCATGCCGATGAATAGTGGTTTTAATGGACCAAAGCCAGCAAAGGCTTACCATAAATACCTGTAATATATTAATTATCATTGCCAAATTTCAGGATTTTCATGGATTTTGGACAGTAATTTTAATCTGTAATTTTAAGAATTTTACATTTGAATTACATTCAATCTATCTATTTACATTTGAATCATAATCTTCTGTGTCTGTCATTTTTCTATTAGCATCATATTTCTATCTTTTAAAAATCATTAAACATTCAAATGTACATTACATTTTAAAAGATTAGAGTATTACAACAAGCTAAAACAGATTTTTCGTTATCAAATTTTATAAGTTAGTTCAAAAATCAGAAATCTCACACTCCTTCCTCCTGCATTTTGTAATAATTTGTTTCCTGAGACATTTTCATTTTTATATTTTTATTCATGAATTCGTAATTGGCGTGTTCCACCATCAGTGTGCAATGCGCGCGTGACGTCTATGTGTCTATGTGGGGAAGAACACTGTTGCCGGAGCTACTTCTCTCCATCAATGTCTATGGCGAGTCACGCAGTCACTGGGCAACTTCGCATCCGAGTCAACCCCGGGAATCCGGGATAAAAAAACAGTCCGAATATAAACACTTATAACAGGCGTACCTTAGTGATTCAGGATAAGTCAAAAACACGGTTTGGAAAATGGATTCATGATGTAGCCTACTCGTTCGATTTGAACATAAGTTACGGACTGCAGTAGCTGATACAACGGTCGGTGTTCTTTTGCGCGAGCGTCCACTCGTATATATGCGACGCGACCACATACAATTTTAACTCGCACAATCAAATTCTCAAAAAAATGGTCGCATATGAGACCAATTTGGTCGCAGTCTGGAACCCTGCATTAGCAGCAGCTGTCTGGAGTTGACTAAGTTACGTTAACTTTAATTGGATGTAACGTTAGGTGCATATAGCAAACTCAGTTCACCTTTTGGGAAGAAAGCAGTCATCAGCTGCTTCCCCGCATTCTGCCTCCTATCTTTTTCTTTCCTCTCTTTCTTTTTTTTAAAGCCCGATTTGGGCTTTTTGCACAGCATGATCAGATCAGGCTCCCGTTACAGGCTCTAGGCTCACTGCGTTATTACTTGTTTGCCGCCCGCTGCGTCTATGGGCGGTCGACGCGTTGCGGACTAAACCATTTGGAAGGGGGTCCAGAGTGTCTGGCACTGAGTTCATTTTGGTCAATATTTTTTTTTAAATTATTATTAATGACATCAATTGGAGGGCCCAATTAATTCTAATTAGGTTTAAAAAAAATTTTTTTTAAAAATTGGTGGGATTTCAAAGGGCCCTCTCCCTAGACGGGGCCCTGGGTAGTCAGGTCCACTTTTCCCCCCACTACCACGCCCCTGACACTAGGCCTACAGTCACGGTACTTCTCCTGAAGGTAAACGGGCTGGGGTGGATGTGGAAAGTTGATATATTGTATTTGAGTTCATTTAAAATTGATTGGTTATCACACGGGACGGGATCGCAAGGATTATTTAAAAAAGAAGCAAACGTTCATGGTAACTCCTAGCCTGGATGCCAGCCCGAACTCCGCCCACAACATTTTTTGGACGGGAAATTCGGTCTGGACTCAATCCATTGAGGAGTAATTATGATCGGTTCAGAAATCATCGGGCCAATCAAATTACCAGGGCGGGCTTTATACAATGATTGACAGGTGGTCTTCAGTAACGTAATCCTCACGTCATCAAAGTGCGCTTGTCAAAGATTAGATGTATAGATTCCGCTGTCGCGTCTTTTGTAAAAAAAATCCACAGCGCATTCATTTTAATAGACAAACAGAGAACTGCAATCAAGGCATTTGTCCATCGGAAAGATATTTTTGGCGTCCTTCCTACATGATTCGGGAAAATTGTAACTTATCAGCTGGCTCTGACAGTCGTTAAGAAGATGGGACGTAATGAAAAGCCTGTGGTCATTGTGGTTTCTCCTTTGGTGGCACTCATGGAGAAGTAAGTAAAAGAAGTAACACTCGTTATTTAACTTTTAAAATAAATAGCTTTCTGTATTTGAAAACTGCGCTATGCAAAGGAGTTGACTTATGCGTTGCTCTGATTGGTTGGTAGGTCTACCGACTATCCAATTGAGTGCAGAGGTTTTTTTTGTCCTGGTTCGGTTACGACACGCCTCATAATCAAAGCCCAATGGAGGAGTTTCAGACTCATATATTCTTTCTTGAATATGAGTATGACGAAGTCAGGCTAGGTAACTCCGACAAGAGGAAAACATTCATTCTGATTATGAAAGTGCTGTGTTTTGTGGATGACTGATAACGTAAAGTGCGAATCTGGAGAAACAGGCGTTTATTTTTTTCATTTTTAGTGTTGAGAAACATAGCCTGCATCTGCATGTGTTACGTTATTATGTTAAAAACCAAAGTACCGAATTACGTTACGTATTTATTTTGCATGAAAACGTCTCGGTTACGGATGTAACCCTCGTTCCCTGAGTAGGGAACGGAGACGTTACGTCAGAAGTGACGGAGATTGGGGGGGTTTCGCATAGAAAGCCAATCATCTTCGAGTATTTAAAAACGAGCCAATGGCATGCAATGCCTTGGGGCTGCGGAAATTTGCATAGCGTACTCCGCCCTACTCCGTGAGTATAAAAGGAGGAAGTGAACGCAACCGCAGTATGTCTTCGCTGAGGAGCCAAGACTGAACTCGGCGTCTACCCAGCGATACAGCAGAAGTGGCAGGGAGACGTAACGTCTCCGTTCCCTACTCAGGGAACGAGGGTTACATCCGTAACCGAGACGTTCCCTTTCGTAGTCACTTCGAGTTACGTCAGAAGTGACGGAGATTGGGGGTCTGTGCCATCACGCCATCTTCAAGCTGTCTTCCAGTGCCCTGCGAAAGTCTGGACCCCTGAAAACCTTCCTTAGGGGATCCCGCTTTAACACAGAAATACCAAGGTACACTGGGAAACA
Organism: Pimephales promelas; assembly: GCF_016745375.1. The sequence goes on from NW_024121331.1 coordinate 30,732, forward strand.
TATCCCGGGAGGGACATGCAACCAGATGCCTACCAAAGGGAGGACTTACAAATACGCATATGGCCGCAAGGAACACATATAGAATCACTGGAGCACCAACCGCAGGTGGCTACTGGAATTTAACTCCAGGGGTGGCAGATGGCTTGCCAAAAGGGAAGACACATGCTCAGAGAGGCTTACAGTGGAAATACACATGAGACAGTTACCATGGGGAACCGTGCACATGGAGGCACCTAGCCAGCATCCAGAGCAACAGCAGTGGTGCCCGCATCGTAGGTGCTGGAGGACTCAAGGCTTCAAAGGAAGAACTGAGGAGATATCGCACTTATCCAGTCCGTGGAGTGGAATGGCGAGCAAGCGAAGACACCTAAGCGGGTCCAGTACCGGCGGAAGCGAGTACGTGAGAGGACACCGGCTCAATTCGCAGATTATAGAATCTGGCGAAGGTGTTGGGTGTCGCCCAGCCTGCAGCTCTGCAAATGTCTGTTAGCGAGGCGCCGTGCGCTAGAGCCCAAGAGGAGGCCACACTCCGAGTGGAATGGGCCGTCACACCAAGGGGGCACGGACGGCCTTGCTGCTGGTAAGACAAAGCAATGGCGTCCACTATCCAGTGGGACAGCCGTTGCTTTGAGAGAGCCCTTAACTTCTGGCTCCCCCCATGACAGACAAAGAGCTGGTCTGAGGTCCTGAAACACCGCGTTCTGTCGACATAGGTGCGGAGAGCACGTACCGGACAGAGCAGTGCCAAGGCTGGGTCTGCCTCCTCCAGGGGAAGCGCTTGCAGGTTCACCACCTGGTCCTGGAAGGGAGTGGTAGGAACCTTGGGCACATATCCAGGCCGGGGTCTCAGGATCACGTGAGAGTAAGCCGGCCCGAACTCCAGGCACGCTTCGTCAACGGAGAATGCGTGCAGGTCCCCCACCCTCTTGATGGAGTACAATGCAACCAGGAGTGCTGTCATCATGGACAGAAACTTTAACTTCACCGATTGCAAAGGCTCAAAGGGATGCCTCTGCAGTGCACTTAAAACTACCGAGAGGTCCCAAGAGGGTACGAGGGGAGGACGAGGCGGATGTAGCCTCCTCGCTCCCCTCAGGAACCTGATGACCAGGTCGTGCTTCCCTAAGGACTTACCTTCCACTGCTTCATGAGAAGCGGCAATGGCCGCGACGTAAACCTTAAGGCAACCCTTCTTGCAGGAAGGAAAGCACAACCGCGATCGAACATCTCCGGGGGTCTTCTCCGGGAGAAGAACACCAATTGACGAAGAGGTTCCACTTCAACGCATAAAGGTGTCTCGTGGACGACGCTCTTGCGGAAGTGATGGTTGCCGCCACCACAGGTGGCAGCGAACTCAAACCTGCCTCGTCCCGTCCAGGAGCCACACGTGCAGCCTCCAAAGATCGGGACGAGGGTGCCACAGAGTGCCCCGTCTCTGAGAGAGTAGGTCCTGTCTCAGAGGAATAGGCCAAGTATGTGCTGTCGCGAGGAGCATGAGTTCGGAGAACCACGTCCTGGTGGGCCAATAGGGGGCTACCAGCAAGACCTGCTCCTCGTCCTCCTTGATCTTGCACAACACCCGTGCAAGGAGGCTCACTGGGGGAAACGCATACTTGCGTGGGCCCCGTGGCCAGCTGTGCGCCAGCGCATCTGAGCCGAGCGTACCCTCGGTCAGGGAATAAAACTGGGCGCAGTGGGATGAGTCCCAAGAGGCGAACAGATCTATCTGTGCCTCCCCGAACTGGTCCCAAATCAGCTGGACCGACTGGGGATGGAGTCGCCATTCGCCGGAGATAGGACGGACCCGTGACAGTTCGTCGGCTGCCAGGTTCCGGTCTCCAGGAATGTATACTGCACGAAGGGACCTCAGGTGCTTCTGACTCCATAACAAGAGGTGGCGGGCGAGCTGCGACAACCGGCGTGAGCGTAGACCCCCCCGGTGGTTGATTTACGCTACTGCCGTAGTGTTGTCTGAACGGACAAGCACATGCTGGCCCGTGAGCAACGCTCGGAAGCGGTGCAGGGCGAGCCGTACTGCCAGCAGCTCGAGGCAATTGATGTGCATGAGGCGCTGGGTTCTTGTCCAGGAACCCGCGGCTGCATGCCCATTGCACATGGCACCCCAACCCGTGGTAGACGCATCCGTGGAGACAACGAGATGCCTGGAAACTCGCTGAATAGGGACGCCAGTCCGTAAAAAGCTGAGGTTCGACCACGGGAAGAAGGTTCGGCGGCATGCTGTAGTCACTGGAACTCGGAGCGAACCGCGATGCCATGCCCACCTCGGGACTCGATCGCGAAGCCACAGCTGAAGCGGTCTCATATGAAGCAAACCGAGCGGCGTTGCTGCGGCCGTGGATGCCATATGCCCCAGGAGCCTCTGAAATTGTTTCAGTGGAACCACACTCTTGCCCTCGAACTGTTGAAGACAAGTCAGCAGTGAGTGCATTTGCGTTCAAGAATGCGTTTGGCTGTGAGCATTTTGAACGGTAGTTGATGGAGAGAACGGTTCAAAATGCGCAGGATCAGTCGTAACCCACCGGTCTTTTTGGGGACAATGAAGTAGGGGCTGTAAAACCCGGACCTCATCTCGGCTGGAGGGACCGTCTCGATTGCACCCTTCGCCAGCAGGGCGGCGGCGAACAGCGGGAGGCATCTGTGCCGGCGACTGGGTGGAGGCAGCAGCTGGTCGTCGGGGCAGAATATGTCTGATTGCCTCCGTCTGCTTCTGGGCAGTCGAGAACTGCTGGGCAAAGTCCTCGACTGCACCGCCGAAAAGGCCAACCTGGGAGGGTGGGGCGTCGAGCAGACGAGTCGACTCAGCGTCCCGAGTGTCTGCCAGGTTGAGCCAGAGATGGCGCTCCTGGACCACACTGGTGGCCATCACCTGACCAACGGCGCGAGCGGCCACTTTCGTCGCCCGGAGAGCAAGGTCAGTGGCGGCCCGCAAATCTTTGAATGCCGTTGGATCAGTCCCGCCCTCGTGCATATCTCTGAGCAGCTTTGCTTGGAAGACCTGCAAAGTGCTCATCGCATGCAAAGCGGAGGCCGCCTGTCCCGCCGCTCTAGGAACGCGCCGCCATAGCAGACGAGAACCTACAGGCTTTGGATGGGTGCTTAGGAGGACCACGGGAGGAGGCGCTCTGTGGACACAACTGCATCGCAACAGAGCGCTCCACCGGGGGCATCCCAGTGCACCCACGGGCGGCCCCACCATCGAGGGGGGGAAAGGCGGGGGAGAGATCGCGCTCTCGAGTGGACAGGGGAGCCCCCCAAGAGCGCGACAGCTCCACATGTAGCTCGGGGAAGAAAGGCAATGGAGTCGGCCGTGGCCTTGCGGCGGCAGCTTTGTCCAAAAAACAATCATCCATCCGTGAGAGATCGGGGCAGGGCGGAGGGTTCCACTCTAACCCGATACTCCCAGCGGCTCGAGACAGCATGGCCGTCAGCTCGGGATCCGACACGGGCAACGCTGGCACTCCCGAAGGAGGCAACGCAGCCGCATCCTCATCTCCCGAGGAATCTAGCCCGCCTAGTGATGCTGCGATCGACATCGCATCATCATCTGGAGCGCTGCCCGAAGCAGCCGGTACCCCCGAAGAAGCAGCCGACTGAATCGAACTAACGCTCGCTGGCTCTCTCACTGAGGCGGGAGGTGTGGCCCGAGGAATCGTCGGGGCTTTGTTCCACACCGTCACCGTCAGATCACCAGGTCCCCGGGTCGACGGGCCTCCCGTGGAGGAAGCCGATCGAGTAGGGGGGACCGGGACTCTCACTTTAGTCAGATCATTGAGTCTCGACCTCAGTGTAGAGATGGTCATGTTCCCACAGAAGGAACATGAGTCATCCACGAACGCTGCTGCTGCATGCTGAATGCCCAGGCATACAAAGCAGCGATCGTGACCATCAGATGACGATAGAAATCGACCGCACCCAGAAGAACACGGGCAAACCATCTTTAAAAAGATGTGCCACGTGCAGCTCTTTCAATGAGAGGAGGAAATTCACTCTTTCAGCGCTGAGGCGACCAGGGAGAAGCGCAAAGTCTGGCAGACCACTGCTCAGATCGCAGGCGATGCAGAATCTCGCTGGGTACCGCCGTCACACCAACACTGAAGAGGACGCTCGTCTCGAAGAGTCTTGAACAGTGAGAATGGCTTTCAGGAGTGAAAAGTTCTCTTGGCTCCGAAGCGAAAACATACTGCGGTTGCGTTCACTTCCTCCTTTTATATTTACGGAGTAGGGCGGAGTACGCTATGCAAATTTCCGAAGCCCCAAGGCATTGCATGCCATTGGCTCGTTTTTAAATACTCGAAGAGGATTGGCTTTCTATGCGAAACCCCCCCAATCTCCGTCACTTCTGACGTAACTCGAAGTGACTACGAAAGGGAACTAGAGTTAGTTGGCGTACTAATGGATTAAAAACAACCGTTGTGCTGCGCGAGCTCTCTCACAAACAGACTCACGCACACACAGAGAGAGAAGATATTTATAAAATAAAAATTGACAGGCAAAGTTCTTGCTTGTGTTTTCTATGGCAAAATGTCAAAGCTCTTTGTCTTGTCTATTCGTGTTTTTACAATTCGTTAAGCGACAGACGCTTTACTGTTAACAGCCCTCATTATGTCGGATTTGTCTTATTTGAACAATTATATTATTGGTCATGTGACAGGACTCCTGTCTATTCATTGTTAACTGTTTTCTATAAATGAAAGCGTAGCGGAAGTTCTGCCAGGAAGACTCAATTGTCACGTCATTATTACCTTCTCATCTATCCAATCGCGTTCTAATACGTGAAGTATAAAAGACCCTTACTTGCACTTGTCTGAGTTCGCAGATGCTGACGCTTCACTTATGCTCCGGTTCAGTCGCCAGCCAACATGTCCAGGACACGCATATTGTTTACATTTATCAACATCCGACTATGTCCCGCTCTACCTCCTGCTACACGTCGAGGTTCCCGCGTTCAGTATCGCATCTCTCCGTAGGCACAGCGGTCTTCGGAGAGTATTGATCAGCCAAGGCCTTCATGAGAAATTCTGCTCCTTAGACTGGTGCCATTTATCCCGCAGATCACCGATCCACCGACGTGAAATAACAACTATGCAAATCACGAGACGTTCTGGTTCAAGTTCAAGGCTTTCAAGTCGTTTTTGGTATTTTTGGTAGGTGCTTCCAGCAGCCACTGTTAATGTCTCCTCTACAAGATTAAACTTCATTCAGGTAAGTATTTCTCCGTTGCTTCCTACGGCTGAGTTGAAATTGGCGTCTACGATTACGTGGCGGTTCTGATCATTACGGCTGATCTGCGGTCTGCAGAGGGGCCGGATAGCTCGCATCAATGCTCGTAACAAGTGTAAGCAAAGCTTCGCGTTACTGATTCCACAGTTATGTGGTTATTTAATTATATCAGCTTTTTCAATACCATGCTCTGTTTGCTAATACCCACTAAAAAAAAAAAAAAAAAAAAAAAAAAAAAAAAAAACCTGTTCATTATAATTCAAATAAAAGTGCTTAGCTTCATGCATACAGGGTTGCGCTTCTTAAACGTACGTTCGCTTTCTCACCAGAGTTCGGTCGCGCGTATATAAAATAAAAACCAAAAGCACGTTGTCATTGGCCTTTATGCATACTCCGCAGTGGACTAGGAGGATGGCAATAATTTACATATTACTAGCGTAGTAATTTCACAAACAACTATTTCACCTATTAGGCTACTTTTCATACGTTATACTTAAAATATATATAAACAACATTGGAAATGTGTTCATCTAAAACTCAACTTTCTGGCGGCTACTTAATCTACTAATATGCATTATAGGAATCATTTATGTGAGGGGCATTTTCACATTAACGTACAGAGAAACCCAGACTAAAAGGAACAAGGAGTTGTGTGGCGCCGTTCAAAGTTACATATACTTGCCCAAAAAACTGCCAAGTCCATAATCATATTAGTATACCAGACTAACCAGTAAAGGAGACTAGAGTGACATTGTCTTAGTCAACTGTGCGAATTTCATGTCTACGCACCATTTATTCAAGAATCTCAACTGTCGTGGCCAGCGTCTTCCAGCTATGTATGGGGTGTTTCTGCAAAGAGCAACTTGGGAGCCATGGCAGACATTTGCCGTACACCTGAGAAAAAGATTCCACGGTCAAGAGTCAACAGATGAATTATCACTTGGATTCCTCTTTCACATCCTGATTATGGCTCGCGGTTTCTTTCTTGTATAAAATTGTGAAATTTAAATTTAATATTCCTTCCATTCGTAGTTTGCTCGCAGGCATTCAAATTCACGCAAGTATTTTAATCCTAATTTTTCAAGTCTGTTCCCCGTTACTTCTCTTTGTTTGCTTAACACACACACGTATATATATATATATATATATATATATATAATAATAATAAAAAATAAATAAATAAATAAATAAAAAAATTAAAAAAAATAATAATAATAATAATAATAATAATGTGTATAATTGTGCCTCCTCTCTTTCGCAGGAATCGGATATGCACGGGTATGCTGGGTTTTACTCAGAATGCCTCAAAAATAATTGAGTAGTAATGATCATTCGAGGGTGAGTAAGCATCTTGTTTTGCCTCCACATTTGGATGTGGTAGGGCTGCTGCTTCCGGCACAGGGATCGGAATTTCAACAGCTCGGTGCAGCTTCGATTACCATCACCGACATTTAACTTTTTCACTTGTTCAACTGGAATCGCATAAGATGGAGTCTCAGGAAGTGTCAACATAGTCAACATTCCAGATGGTTGTTGATGGATTATGTAGCTCATGCGTAGTTATCTCTTGTCACCGGTTAGGGTATTCTGTTTCGATATTCTATATATCATGTCCTGCTGGCAGGATCAATTATATTTAGGCTGTGATGAACTAACCCAGGAGGAATGTTACTAGCTCCTCCCAGCACTGTTGTATTCTTTAAAGCAATTTTTAAATGAATTCTTCCACTGTTTGAACTTTGAGTGTTTAACCTTGCAGATGTCGGTTATGCTTAAAACAGCAGCATTACACTCAAAGTCAGAAAGCAAAATCCACTCAACCCCTTTTGACTGTGTCTGTCTGCAGTGGTCCCTTCTTATCGTTATCAGATTATAGCTGCCTGTTCAAGCATTCAAGGCTCATTCCAGGTGCTAAATACTCCAGATTTTCCCCATGGTCTTTTCTAATTTCATTCCTCACCTAATTCCATCCTCAAAGAGTGACTTTAAAGGCTTTGTATCACATTATCAATTTATAAATTGGGATTAAATTCTGTCCCTTCTCATCCGCGATCAAATTACTATCTATCATAACTAACAGAGCACTACTCTTAACCTGGTTCAGGATTCGTCAGTTTTTAGCTGCAGTCTATCTCCCTCCCAGTATACTGGTCATCCTTCAGGATCTGGGCAGCCACTACAGCAGCTGATCGTGGCGTTCCACTTCAGTTATTAAGATCCTGGACAGATGGTCTTCCTCTGCAGCGGAGTTATATAAGACCCGATCTAAAGATCATTCTCGAAGCCCAGCAAGCATTGCAGTAACGATTCAGGTAAATTCCTATGCAATTACTGGTGGTGGTGTATGCTTTATCTATCTGGTGATAGTTTCAGCTCGAATAATTCGCCTTGCGCCATCACTGGCTATATGGTCCTTAGGGGGCTGGCTTCTAGCAGCCTAGCGGCTCAGCGAACCTAGTCTATGCGTGGATTAACATGGCCTTATCTCTGTATGGTTCTGCGTGGCCTCGTCTCCGTGGGGCTCAGCGCGGCCTCGTCTCCGTGGGGCTCAGTGCGGCCTCGTTTCCGTGGGGCTCAGCGCGGCTCAGCGTGGCCCTGTCTATGTGGCTCAGCGTGGCCAGTCTCTGTGGGGCTCAGCGCGGCCTCGTCTCTGTGGGGCTCAGCGCGGCCTCGTCTCTGTGGGGCTCAGCGCGGCCTCGTCTCTGTGGGGCTCAGCGCGGCCTCGTCTCTGTGGGGCTCAGCGCGGCCTCGTCTCTGTGGGGCGCAGCGCGGCCTCGTCTCTGTGGGGCTCAGCGCGGCCTCGTCTCTGCGGGGCTCAGCGCGGCCTCGTCTCTGCGGGGCTCAGCACGGCCTCGTCTCTGTGGGGCTCAGCGCGGCCTGTATGTGGCTCAGCGTGGCCTGTCTATGTGGCTCAGCGTGGCCTGTCTATGTGGCTCAGCGTGGCCTGTCTATGTGGCTCAGCGTGGCCTGTCTATGTGGCTCAGCGTGGCCTGTCTATGTGGCTCAGCGTGGCCTGTCTATGTGGCTCAGCGTGGCCTGTCTATGTGGCTCAGCGTGGCCTGTCTATGTGGCTCAGCGTGGCCTGTCTATGTGGCTCAGCGTGGCCTGTCTATGTGGCTCAGCGTGGCCTGTCTATGTGGCTCAGCGTGGCCTGTCTATGTGGCTCAGCGTGGCCTGTCTATGTGGCTCAGCGTGGCCTGTCTATGTGGCTCAGCGTGGCCTGTCTATGCGGCTCAGCGTGGCCTGTCTATGCGGCTCAGCGTGGCCTGTCTATGCGGCTCAGCGTGGCCTCGTCTATGCGGCTCAGCGTGGCCTGTCTATGCGGCTCAGCGTGGCCTGTCTATGTGGCTCAGCGTGGCCTGTCTATGTGGCTCAGCGTGGCCTGTCTATGTGGCTCAGCGTGGCCTGTCTATGTGGCTCAGCGTGGCCTGTCTATGCGGCTCAGCGTGGCCTGTCTATGCGGCTCAGCGTGGCCTCGTCTATGCGGCTCAGCGTGGCCTGTCTATGCGGCTCAGCGTGGCCCTGTCTATGCGGCTCAGCGTGGCCTTGTTTACGCGGCTCAGCGTGGCCCTGTCTATGTGGCTCAGCGTGGCCCTGTCTATGCGGCTCAGCGTGGCCCTGTCTATGCGGCTCAGCGTGGCCCTGTCTATGTGGCTCAGCATGGCCTTGTTTATGTGGCTCAGCGTGGCCCTGTCTATGTGGCTCAGTGTGGCCTCGTTTTATGTGGCTCAGCGCGGCCTCGTATATATTAAATAAATAAGTGATAAATTAATTTTAAGCGTGAGTAAATGCGTAAATGTCTCATGAAATTTAGCAGCAGAAAAGTATCTTCATATTAAGTTAAGCATGCTCGACTTTAGATCGTAGAGTTCCGTTCCCACTGCAATATCGATGGAACTCTACGATCCATGGAAATTGATATACCCATGTTGACTACCTGTTTGCTAACTCTTTTTCTTCTTCTATTTTAGGAACCACATAACATGCTTCTGGTGGGTATACTTTTCTTTCATGTTCTTTGGGGGTGGGCTTCGTCCAGTGGAACTATTCTTCCACTCATTTTTGGGGGTCGGCTGCGCCCCTGCCTTCATCTTCAGGCAGGATATGCAGAATCCATACCTCGGATCGCGAGTTACGGACGGGGCCTACGCCAAAGAACTTTATTGCATATATGGCTTGCTGGGCTGTTAATAAAATGTTTTATCGTACAGTATCTTATCTCCCGAGTCTTTCTGGTAGAAATGAAAGCGTAGCGGAAGTTCTGCCAGGAAGACTCAATTGTCACGTCATTATTACCTTCTCATCTATCCAATCGCGTTCTAATACGTGAAGTATAAAAGACCCTTACTTGCACTTGTCTGAGTTCGCAGATGCTGACGCTTCACTTACCACCATCCTCCCCACCTCCACCAAGACGGTCTTCGCTCCACCCTTCCCACCACCACCACCAGGTCGGTCCCTTCCAAAACTCCAAGTGGGGGTCGGCTGCGCCCCTGCCTTCATCTTCAGGCAGGATATGCAGAATCCATACCCTCGGATCGCGAGTTACGGACGGGGCCTACGCCAAAGAACTTTATTGCATATATGGCTTGCTGGGCTGTTAATAAAATGTTTTATCGTACAGTATCTTATCTCCCGAGTCTTTCTGGTAGAAATATATTTGGATTGGCTAAAGTTTATTCAGCTAATGCGTGTCCTGTTTATAATGTGTAGCCTAATGTTCAAATGAAAAGAAAGCACAAATATAAGCCCTTTTCCCTGTAGGATTTAATATCATATTTGGATATTGGAATAATCAATTAAGTAGCCAATTTAAAATAAATAACATGTACACACCTGTTTTTTTTTTGTTGTTGTTGGTTTTTTTTACACTGGTATCTATGTTTTTTTATTATTATTTTAGACTAATTGACCAGCACAGATTATATGCAATACAATATTAATCAATCATGAATAAAGACATTTATTTGAGTTGAGCAGGATTGAAACTTTGTACTTTTACTGTTGCATTGCAGTGCAAGTTAAATATAGTATTTGTGTCAAATTAAAAAACCTAAACTATTTTATAGAATTATGAAGATAGGCATGTGTCTGTGTGTGTCTTGCATTCTCAAAATAATAACAAAAATATATGAATCCCCCCCCCCCCCCCCCCCCTCGTCCGCATAAAAGTACTCATAAAATTTATTCTAGGTTGGCAGGTATGAGATTGTTGCAACAATCTAAAACAGGGCTCATGCTTATAACAGTATCCTGGTGGACTAGACCCATTTAGACCGAAATACTCATTTGGTTTAAGCCAGGTTTCAGTAAGGCAACATTTCATTTCATTTCATTTATTTGTTTATTTTACAGGGACAGTGCTCATTAATTGACAGTAAAATAACTGTAAATGACCCAGAGTTAGCTCAACAGGCTAATTTGCATCTGTTGTTGTGACGATCAGCAGCCGTGGTGCCCTCGAGAGCCACTAGAAGGCACTCTCTCCCCATGTTATGTTTCCCCATGGACTCTTTGTGTTTTATTATGTTCAGCTGTGTTTCATTATTGGTTATTGAGTTCCTTATTTAAGCCTGAGTTTTCCCTGTGTCCCTTGCGAAGTCTTGTTACCCTGTAAGCGTACAACTCTGAGCATTTTCTCCGTTTGTGTATTCCGTGTTTCCCTGGACTCTCGACCTTAGCCTGTTTCCTGGACTGTTTGTGAACCTGTGCTGCCTGCCTCGACCATTGCCTGTTTAGACCACGAGTTTCTGGATTGCCCCTTGCTTTGTTTGTGTGCCTGCTTGACTTCAGTTTATGTTCAAGTATAATAAAGTGCTGCACATGGATCCGACCGTCTCTGTCCGTACGTTACAGAAGACTTCGCCAAACGAGGATCCAGCAGACTTTCAGCATCTATCCGCTGTGGTCAAGACCCGAGCTTCTATGCTAGCCTCACATAGTTTTCAGCTGGCGAGACTAACTTCTCTCCTCGAGGAACTAGCTAGCTCTGTGCAGTCATGGTCTCCGCAGAGCTCAAGCACAGCGGCTAATCAAGCCCAAACCCCCGCTGCACCTGTTCCACCGCAACCCAGTGTGAGTACCGCATGCAGTAATTCCAGTACGCCGTTTTCCGAGAAGTTTAATGGCTCACCTGAAGCGTGTGAAGGATTTCTGCAGCAGTGCAGCTGGTACATGAGTCATCAGCCCCAGTTTTACGCCTCGGATATCGACCGCGTTTCTTTCATCTGCTCACTGTTGACTGGAAAGGCTCTGGAGTGGGCAGGCGCGTTTTGGGAACCAGGTCGGATGTCGTTTCCTTCTTTCGACGTGTTTACCGCCCTGTTCAGAAAGGCTTTTGAACTCCCCGCAGAAAAGGAGGGTCCAGAGGAACTGCTCTTTTCCCTGCGCCGGGGAGGTTCGTATGCGGCGAATTTCTCTCACTCACTCCGCACGCCGCATAAGCCTCAGCTCGCTAAACTGTTTGATCCTCCTTAAGGACCGTCAGAGGAGCTTCTAAGCATATCGTTCCTGCCAAACCCACTCATCATGTCGGACCCCTCGAGCCCGTATTCGCGAGAAGAAGGTCTCTGCAGAACAACAAGGGGCGTGCCTCAATTTGGGGGCGTTTTACAACCGGGTAGGCGTTTTACAACCTCTCTGCCTGGTTCGCTAAAACTTGAGGGGGCCGCGCGATTCCCTTGAATACGCTTTTCCCATCAGATATGAGTGATAAAGCGAGAAAGCAGTGAAATGAGAGAGGTCACCTGTATGGATGTAAGTGGATTTGTGTAAACTCTCATTTTACGTCAGTTAACGTTAATTAGTTTGTGTAAATTTGCTTGCATCGTGATGTTGTAACATGATTAAGAAAAGCTCCAAGAGGTCTGCCACTTACAATTTATCGCTACCCATTATTAGAATAAGTTTGTTACATTAGTGTTGTTGATATTGGTAGTTTGCTTTCCTATTTTTTTTTCCAGTCGGCGTATTCTAATATAAAAAATAGTTAAAGTTAGCTTGTCAGACTAGAAAACAATAGATGTAAACAAATGTTAATGGTGTTAACCATTCCAGCTTCTGTCTCCTAATCATGATTGGAAGACACAGGGGAGATTCATCTTCTCCAGGGCCGGAACTTCTCTTCCCGGGGTTAACCCCCAAAACTTCACGATTCACGCTGTGTAAGAGTGTTGGTAGCATAAAGAAAACGAAGAGGCCGTCTTGCCGAAGACTTTAGGTGCTTTATTTTACTGGCTGCACTGAAACCGCGTCACCGCGTCACTCTCTCGCACACACTCTTCTCCGCTCCTTCACGTGCGGGAGTCCAAAGGTGAAAGTAAAAGGGGCGCGCCTCGGACATGCGCACTCTCTCAATCTCATTCACACACACACACGGAGCTATGCTGAACTAAACACATCGGAGACACATCCCACAACACTACCCCGACCATGGACTGGCAATTAACACTAATTCCATTCCATCTAAATATACTAGCACACAAGCTCTATATCCGTAGGCCTTAAATGTGAAGAGATAGCTGTGTCCCAAATAATATGTAAATCCAAAGGGGTAGGTTTAATTTAGGTCATTCAACAGTGAACACAGGAGTGAAAAATAAAAAAGATAAATAGAAATGCAATAGCCTCTAATAAAATATAAGAGTACATTACCTTTCAAATCCTATTGTTCGGTGATCAGTGATAATACTGTCTGACTAATCTGATAATAATCAAAAGATACATTAGATGCAATAAGTGCAAGCATGTAAAAGCATCGAATAGCTCCTAAGCATTTTTTTTTAAGAACGTGAACAACAACAACAAAAAAAAAAAATATATATATATATATATATATATACATATATATATTTAGAACGAACTAGACTAGAGTCCAAAAACGTAAGCTGTAAAGTCTCTAGTGCAAATATGAACTGTCGTAGGTGACTCACTCAGTAACCCAGTCCCCATACCGGAGCGGCCCCCGGCGCTGACGTTGGGGCCGAGGTTCGCGCAGAGACTGGTGTTGTGGCTCTCCCACCGCATCCCCACCATGGTCAAGTATCACATGGGAAGGAATGGATGGAAGAGACCCGGCAATGCGAGAATTAGTAGCAGGTGGAGCAGACAGCCAGGAGTCGCTGGGGCCATCACCCGAGGCAGTAGAGTAGAGGCTGTGTAGACCGAGATCCTCCTGGTCTGCGGGGTGCCCGTCCACAGCTGGTGGCAGGATCTCAGAAGGCGTCCAGTTCTTTGATTGGTCCAGGACCCAAGTGTTATCCAGGGGCTCACGGCTGCGGTAAGCCTTAAGTTGATAGAGATAGAGATAGAGACACATCTACGCATGCGCGTGCGATCAGTTGTTTGTGTTTGTAGCTCCGGAGAATTTCTTCACTAATCCTTGATTTACTTCTTTACCACTCATTTATAAACAAGCATTTTCTATTTTTATATCATGTGAACTAATCCTCGATACTATTCCTTATAAAAAACAATTGGATTACTTTGATATCGCTACTTATATCCGACCTTCCGAATCCCGGCTACTAGCCTTTAGCCCGCTAGCATTCCACGCGTGCTAGGGCGAGACCTGCTGGTCGTCTCATTCTATACCCGTTTCACTGAATCCTGGTTATTTCCGGCATTTCAGTCCTAAATTAGTGGTGATAGTTGTAGTATCACTACTAATAAGTCCTAAATTAGTGGTGATAGTTGTAGTATCACTACTAATTTACTGTTTATCTGTTATAATGGCGAACATATCAGATGCGTGTCTAACATTACCTCTGAGTGCAGGTGAGGACACGTTCGAGCTCTTCACGGTGAAGCAGGAGCTGGAATACGTCGACAAACAGATCCGTGGTCTGCTGGTGAAGCAAGCCGAGCTGTTGGATCGGCGCTCAACGCTTGAAGCATCACGCGCCGACGCTCACAAATCAGTGGTTAGTAACGTTAACTCTTTGAGCCCGACTTCCTCTACTCCGTATGTTACTCTGCCCAGGACGCGATCATCCCGGGCTTCATTCACTCCGGCACCGAAACAGCAACATGGACCATGGATCACACAGCGGAGGACACGAGCCAGGACCAGAGCTGCCTCTCCGCCCCTCCCGGTCTTCGAGATCTCCACCCGGAACCGCTTCTCCCCTCTTCGCGAGCCGGAACGCGACGACGCCGTGATCATCGGCACATCCATGGTCCGTCATGTCCGCGCTACTACTTCGGGGAAAGGTAAGGTGCGCACTCACTGCTTTCCTGGTGCTCGTGTTCTTGATGTCGCTGCACAGGTTCCCGAGATCCTGAACGGGGACGAGCGTGTCGGAGCTGTTGTGCTGCACGCGGGAGCGAACGACATTAGGCTGCGGCAGACGGAGGTTCTGAAGAAGGACTACAGGAGCCTGATCGAGACAGTACGCAGCACAGTGCCTAAAGCAGCGATCATCGTGTCTGGACCGCTTCCCACGTACAGACAAGGACAGGAAAGGTTCAGTAGATTATTTGCATTAAATGAATGGTTAACATCTCCAAGACATTACGCACCAGATGACTAATGATTCAAAGTCCAAATTACAGCCTTTGCGGTCCAAACTTAACTAATAAACATAGTGTGGAACATTATATAGAAACTGTGTCTATTCCTCGTTTAGTGAAGCCAAACAATAAATCTAGTGTAGGATCTAGCAAAAATCTTATTGCAATTAAACCAGAAAATCGAAATATCAGTGAACAAAAACAATTTCTAAAGCTAGGTCTCCTAAACATTAGATCGCTCACACCTAAGGCGGTTATTGTAAATGAAATGGTCACAGATAATAACTTCGATGTTCTGTGCCTTACTGAAACCTGGCTTAAACCAAATGAGTATTTCGGTCTAAACGAATCTACTCCGCCAGGATACTGTTATAAACATGAGCCTCGTCTGACCGGTCGTGGCGGCGGTGTTGCAACAATCTATAAAGATATTTTTAATATTACTCAGAAAACAGGTCACAGGTTTAATTCATTTGAAGTACTTGTGCTAAATGTTACGCTCTTAGATGTAAGAAGGAAATCCATATTATCTCTAGCCCTGGCTACTGTATATAGACCTCCAGGGCCATATGCTGAATTCCTAAAAGAGTTTGCAGACTTTCTCTCGGATCTATTGGTAAATGTCGATAAAGCAATAATTGCTGGAGATTTTAACATACACGTAGATAATACAAATGATGCTTTAGGGGCTGCGTTTACAGACTTATTAAACTCCTTTGGGGTCAAACAAAACGTCAGTGGTCCCACTCATCGTCTAAATCATACACTAGATTTAATTATATCATATGGAAGCGATCCAACTGATATAGATATTATACCGCAAAGCGATGATGTCACTGATCATTACATGGTGACTTGCGTAATACGTATTGATGAAATATGTCATGTTGCACCACGTTATAGACCAGGCAGAACAATCCTTCCAACCACTATAGATGGATTCTCAAATAGCTTACCTGATCTATCTAAGCTGCTAAGTGAACCCAAACAAACAGATGAATTAGAGGAAATGACTAGCAGTTTAAGCACCATTCTTACTAGTACATTAGATATTGTCGCGCCAATTAGATTAAAAAAGGTTCGATAGAAAACTAAAGCACCATGGTACAACAGTGCTACGCATGCTATCAAGAGAGAAACTCGCAACTTAGAGCGTAAATGGAAACAAACTAATTTAGAGGTCTTTAGAATCGCGTGGAAAGACAGTATGTCACGTTATAAAAAGGCCCTAAAAACAGCCAGGGCTGAGCATCTCCACAAACTAATCGAAAATAACCAAAATAATCCAAGGTTTTTATTTAACACCGTGGCTAGACTAACAAATAAACAGACATCACCAGAGCAAAATATACCGTTACAGTTTAGTAGTAATGATTTTATGAATTACTTCAATGCGAAAATAGAAAGCATCCGAAACACAATTATAAATGTACAATCCTCCATGGTGTCTTATGATTCAGCTTCAATTATGGCCCCTCTAGAACAACTAAACCGCTTTACAACGATAGGACAGGAGGAGCTAAATAAACGTATCATTGCATCTAAACCAACAACATGTTTATTAGATCCAATACCCACTAAACTACTGAAAGAACTATTACCTGTAGTGGAAGAGCCTCTCCTCAATATTATTAACTCGTCTTTATCTTTAGGTCATGTCCCAAAAATATTCAAGCTGGCAGTAATAAAACCGCTCATTAAGAAACCGCAATTAGATCCAAATAACTTGGCAAATTACAGACCCATTTCAAATCTTCCATTTATGTCCAAAATACTTGAAAAAGTAGTGTCCGCTCAATTGTGCTCTTTTTTGCGAGAAAATGATATCTATGAAAAATTCCAGTCAGGATTCAGACCGCAACAGAAACTGTGCTAGTTAAAATTACAAATGATTTACTTTTAGCTTCTGACCAAGGCTGTATTTCAATACTAGTCCTACTTGATCTTAGCGCTGCGTTCGACACTATAGATCATAAAATACTCTTGGATCGACTACAAAACTTCACCGGTGTCCAGGGACAGGCATTAAGCTGGTTTAGATCGTACTTATCGGACCGTTCTCATTTTGTCTGTTTAAATGGGAAAAAATCAAAGATAACGTCAGTAGACTATGGAGTACCGCAAGGATCGGTTTTAGGCCCTCTGCTATTCTCAATATATATGCTGCCACTTGGTAATATTATAAGAAAACATGGAATTAATTTCCACTGTTACGCTGACGACACTCAATTATATATTTCATCACGACCAGATGAAAACACTAACTCATCTAAAATGACAGAGTGTCTCAAAGATAAAAAATGCTGGATGACGCGTAATTTCCTGCTATTAAATTCAGATAAAACGGAGGTATTACTTATTGGTCCAAAAAACTACTCACAAAACCTCTCACAATACAACTTTAATATAGACGGATGTCCTGTTACTTTATCCACTACAGTAAAAGACCTGGGTGTTATACTAGACCGCAACTTGTCGTTCGAAAATCATATTTCACCGATTTTATCATCTCTACACTGGTTACCTATTAAGTTCCGTATCAATTACAAAATACTTCTACTGACCTATAAAGCCCTAAATGGTTTAGCTCCTATGTACTTAACGGACCTTCTTTCGCCCTACAATCCACCGCGTTCCTTAAGATCACTAAATTCAAGGCTTCTGGTCATTCCTAGGATATCGAAGTCCAGTAAAGGAGGGAGGGCGTTCTCGCATTTAGCTCCAAAACTCTGGAATGGCCTTCCCGATACGGTCCGAGGCTCTGACTCGCTGACACAGTTTAAAACTAGATAAAAGACGCATCTCTTTAGTCAAGCATTCACATAATGCTTACCTTTTAGTCCTCTGTTATGCCATACGGAACCGTTTGCCACTGAAACTGCTTAACGCACCAGTGGGGCTCGACAGCCTTTTAGACAAACGGGTCGGCGCGTATGGTTGGGTTGCGGAGAGTTCAGGTTAGGGAGAGTTTGTGAGTTATAACGGAAATCATTATGAACATCAGCTATGCTAATTATTTCCCATCTGCCTTTCTGCTGTTATCTCGGGACGCTTGTCCCGAGAAAAATGGCGTTCGTCAGGTCCAGTTTTGTGTCCAGCCTCTCACGGGGATTTCGGATGCCCCAACGCCTGTGATGAGACGACTCAACGCCTGTGAAGAGACGACTCAACACCTGCGATATGTTATGGCGCCGTTTTATTCATAAACAATATTTATATTTAATATTTATATTTAAACAATATGAATGTAAGCCAGAGGAGAACTGGCCCCCGACTGAGCCTGGGTTCTCCCAAGGTTTTTTCTCCATCCAATCTGATGGAGTTTTGGTTCCTTGCCACTGTCGCCTTGCTTTTGGCTTGCTTTGAGCTTGCTCAGTTGGGGTTATTTAGTGTGTAGCAATGTTGTTGATCTGTGTTGTGCTACTTTCATGTTATCAGTGTGAAGCTGCTTTGATACAATCTGTATTGTGAAAAGCGCTATAAATAAATGTGACTTGACTTGACTTGATCATGGTGGACGACTTTGACCTTAGCTCTGGGGCTTTTCTGAATCCGGTAGACTAGATCATCTAAATGTCCCATAACAAAGTAAGGTCCTTCGTAGGAGGACGGCCGAACATCATGAAGTTGGGGGTGAAACCAGTAGCGCTGTGCTTGGTCGCTCTGTAGGCCATAACTGCATATGGAATCATCAGATCCCAATCCCAGTGACAGTGTTCGGCAGTGGAGGCCAGGATCTTTTGTAGTGTGGCGTTAAAGCACTCCACTTGGCCGTCGGACTGTGGTCTGAATGGTACAGTGTGGATTTTGTCGATGCCAAACAAACGGCACATTTCTTGGAACCTCTGATTCAAAATGGCGTCCCTGATCACTGTGCAAAGAGTGAGGCATTCCAAAGTCCAGAGGCATTCCATAGGCATTCCAGTCCATTTGGTGAAATACTCCTGTATTACGAGTATATAACTGTTTTTGCGTTCTGTCTCATTGAGTGGGCCCATTATGTCCAGTGCAATGCGTTCCATGGGTGCTCCAACTCTGACAGTTCCCATGGGTGCTTGTGGAGTCTTATGGGGTCTGGCTCTGCATGCGCAGTTTGTACAAGTTCGGCACCAGAGGGCCACATCTTCTCTCATGTGGTACCAGTAGTATCTGGTTTGAAGTCTAGCCACAGTCCTTTCAATACCAAAATGCCCACCTACTGGCCCTTCATGCATTTGGCGCATAACATCGGGTTGCATCTTGCGTGGAGAACAATTTGAGGATAGAACTGTGTATCGTCTAGACAGTAAAAACGGCGGACCAGCACTCCATCTCTGAAGTACAGTCTTCTCCATTGACTGAAGTACAGTCTTCTCTCATGGAGAGACTGCGACCCACGAAGGCCGCTCACTACTGACCTCTAACCAAGCTCTGATTGGTGCAATGTCTGTATCAGCAGTTTGAGCCTGGCGCAACTCCTCCATAGTCCAGCCAGGAAACAGTCTGGTCTCGTTCGTGTTTATCACATACGTAAATATCCTCATTTTGTTTTAAACTGTCTGTGTTGGTAACATTGCCAGCGCTTACCCCCACCGGACTCAGCAATAGGAAACTGGTGTCAGAGTCTAAATCACACTGAATTGCTTGGTGACTTATGGTTCTCAGCTGCAAAGAAGGGTCCTGCAGATTACAAGGACAGGACTGGCGGCAGGGCCTGCGGGAGAGGCTGTCAGCATTAGTGTGGAAGCGACCTGGGCGATGGACGATTTCGAATTCGTACTCCACTAGCTTCTCAAGCCACCGGGCTAACTGACCTTCTGGCTCTTTCATTCGTGTGAGCCAGCGCAGGCTACTGTGGTCAGTTCGTACCTGGAAAGGCCTCCCAAGTAGGTACTGCCGAAAGTGTGATGTGAAATCGACAATAGCTAGCAACTCCCGTCTCGTAGTGCAATAGTTCTGCTCCGCTTTGGTTAGTTTGCGGCTGCCGTAAGCCAACACACGTTCTGTGCCACCCTGCATTTGTGACAAGACCGCTCCAGTACCGGTGTCGCTGGCATCGGTGTCCAGGATCATTTCACCATGATCCAGTGGATAGCCTAAGACAGGGGCTGTGGTAAGGTGGTGCTTGAGCGTGTCAAAGGCAGCTTGGTGTTCTGCGTGCCACTGGAAGTGGGCATTCTTCTTAGTCAGATTATGTAATGGCTCAGCAATGGAGGCAAAGTCTTTCACAAATCTGCGATAGTACGAAGCGAGGCCAATGAAACGTCTGACCTCTTGGACTGATGTGGGAGTGGGCCAGGCTTGGACTTTGCTGACTTTATTGGGTCAGTGGCCACCCCGTGCTCAGACACAATATGACCTAGATAGAAAACTTGACGGCGGAACAGGCAGCATTTGGCGGGTTTCAGTTTGAGATTTGCCTGTTTAAGTCTCTGGAACACTTGGCTTAGTCGCTGCAGCATCTCGGGCACATCCTTGGCCAGCACAATGATGTCGTCCAGGTAGACGAGGCAGGTCTCCCCTGCAGGCCAGCAAGGACACGGTCCATCAGACGTTGGAACGTCGCCGGCGCGTTACATAACCCGAACGGCATAACGTTACATTCAAATAGTCCGTTTCGGGTGCAAAAGGCAGCTGCGCGACGGGCCCTTGGTGTTAGCTCAACTTGCCAGTAACCTGCAGCAAGATCCAGACTGCTGAACCATTTAGCAGTGGCGAGGGTGTCCAGCGTATCTTGAATGCGAGGTAGTGGGTACGCGTCAGTGATGGTGAGGTTGTTGAGTGCCCTATAGTCTATACACAGGCGATAGGTGCCATCCCTTTTACGCACCATAACGATCGGCGAGGCCCAACTGCTGTGGCTGCGTGTGGCAATGCCGCCCCTCGCTGATCTGCTGTTCCGCGCTTCGCTGTTTTTCCCCAGCCATTCGACGAGGAGACTGCTTCACTGGAGGTCCCGGCCGGGTTATGATGTCATGCTGCACAAGACTGGTCCGGCCCAGATCACCAGGTCCCATGGAAAAGACACTTTCATAGGCACACAACAGATTCGATAATTCAAGTTTTTCCCTGCCATTAAGACCATGGAACTCTGGGCATAGAGCTCCTGGAGGTGCTCTGGAACTGCAGGGGGGCGGACTGGAAAGTCTGCCGCGATGGGGACACTGGACGGAGACAGGGCTTCCACTGGCTGGAGGAGGCCTGCAATGGCACCTTCTTTAATAGTCTCAGCCTTGTTGCCAGGATTAAAAAAACGTAATGGAATGATGTTGGTGGCCTGTGCGTTGACTAGGGCTCTGGCAATGAGTACTCTGTGCTTTTCAACAAAGCCTTTAGTGGGGCTAAGCATCATGTCTCCCTGAGCTTCTCTGCAAAAATACACATTGCCCTTGGCTAAGTACTTTTGTCCCGCTTCAACCACAACAGTTCTGGCTACTCTTACAGCGTGTGACTTTGGAACAGTCTCTGGGTGGAAGTAGGCACTTCTTCTCCGAACAGAATTATGCGGTGCTTACCGAAATCCAGGCGGGCCTCAGCTTGGGTGAGGAAAGGATGGCCAAGCAGCACTTCATTGCCCTCTATGTCCGCTACTAGGAAGTCTACTACAACTTGACGGTTGTTAATACTGACTGGTACCTTGGCCTCACCAAGCACTGGCACTTCTCCTGGCCCCACCCCGAGCAAAGTCTCTACAATGGATGACTGGAGTGGTGGTCTCACGTCTTGGTGAATGGCGTTGTATTGGTGAAGGGGCAACACGCTCCTCCGCGCTCCACTGTCCAGGACTGCACATACCACCAGCTCAGATATGCGCATGTGAATGTTCATTTCATGACTCTGGCTTTTAAGGTGGAACACGGTGGTCAGCGGCTTTCTTTGGCGGCTTTTGAAAAGAAAGTCTCTGTGTTTCTTTGAGGGGACGAGCACTGGCTTTGTTTGTGACCCCAACCATTACAGTTATAGCAGCGAATGTCACCCCTTTTAAAGTTCTTGTGCTGCTTTAGTACTTTTGCAGGTGTGCGTGGGACAAAGTGATTGGGGATGGGCTAACCGCAGAGGTAGTGGTAATTACAGTCTCATTTTTGTCCCTTTCTCTGACAACAGCGGCACGGGGTCTGCGTTCAATGAGGTTGCGTGCCCCTGGCTGCATAATGCTGGTGACATAGGAAGCAGCTCGCTTGGTAGTGTCATGACGGTGGTCTATCTCGTAAGCTTTAGCTAGTGTAGCTGGACGCTTTTCTAAAAGTCTCTGGACTAGCTCTGCATCACCCAGGCCGTTTGTGAAAACTTCAACTGCTATAGCGTCTTGCTCAGCCTCTGACCAATCACCGTAAGCTATTGAAACTTTTTCATAAATGTCATCTCTAAACACATGAAGAGCTTCACCAGATTTACGCACTCTTTGCCTCAGCTCTACTGCTACAACCGCTGCATGATCTGAAGAAGGGCCATAAGCAGTTTCGAGTTCCTTCAGCAGGCGGCGGTTGTCCCATTTGGATGAACGAGGATTTCTATGGACGATGGCACCCGCAGCCCCGGTGAGGCAGAATTTCAGCTGAATGGCCATTGTTTTGACTGACCAGTGATTTGCCTCGGCGCAACTCTCAAACCTGTGCAGAAACTCTCGCCATGGTGGGCTGCCGTCGTATTGGCCGGGACGCAGAGTGGGACTCTCTCTTTAGAGTTATAATCCTCATCACTGTCCGACAGAGGAGGCTGACGGGCCGCAGAGTGGCTCTTATGTTTTGGAGATGAGGGGCTGGGCTGGCCCAATGGGAAATGTCCATGTTTTACAGTCATGTCTGGATTAATAGAAGAATGGGGCATGGGAAACGTACTGGCTTCAGGTTTGGATATAGCTGGTGTGCTGTGTACAAAATTTCCCATGTGAACCTTAGCAAAGGGTTTTGTGACTTCGTAGTTCCCTTAAATGGCATTTCTGGAGCGGGATATGTGAAAATGTGCATATCTGGACTTTTCACGGGGCCTTGGCTTTGACTATTGCCTCTACAAAAAGGATTTGTGGGCGAAAAATGGGCGGGGCTGTCGAACGGCGCGAACAGATCTTCTCCATTAGCAAGTGTAATAGTGCAACTATCATCACACAGGAATGGGTTATAATGTTCACATTTTCCTTCAGCCTTACGTTCGTGAGCTTTCACAGTACCTTGATTGTTGTCGTCAGCATTAGTTAACGACATGAACGGGTTTGAATAGGTGGTATCATGTCCGTAAACATCGAGAGGTAGCGTTGTTAATGTTAATTAGTTATGCCACGCAGCTTCAACAGTGCTATTAACAGTCACTCTTTATTGTCCTTTTTGATGCTCACCAGTCTCTTAGCAACGTGAAGGTCCCTTCGTGGTCGCCA
>NW_024121331.1:54332-107361 GCF_016745375.1 Pimephales promelas
GCAAGGATCGGTTTTAGGCCCTCTGCTATTCTCAATATATATGCTGCCACTTGGTAATATTATAAGAAAACATGGAATTAATTTCCACTGTTACGCTGACGACACTCAATTATATATTTCATCACGACCAGATGAAAACACTAACTCATCTAAAATGACAGAGTGTCTCAAAGATAAAGTGCTGGATGACGCGTAATTTCCTGCTATTAAATTCAGATAAAACGGAGGTATACTTATTGTCCAAAAAACTACTCACAAAACCTCTCACAATACAACTTTAATATAGACGGATGTCCTGTTACTTTATCCACTACAGTAAAAGACCTGGGTGTTATACTAGACCGCAACTTGTCGTTCGAAAAAATCATATTTCACCGATTTTATCATCTCTACACTGGTTACCTATTAAGTTCCGTATCAATTACAAAATACTTCTACTGACTATAAAGCCCTAAATGGTTTAGCTCCTATGTACTTAACGGACCTTCTTTCGCCCTACAATCCACCGCGTTCCTTAAGATCACTAAATTCAAGGCTTCTGGTCATTCCTAGGATATCGAAGTCCAGTAAAGGAGGGAGGGCGTTCTCGCATTTAGCTCCAAAAACTCTGGAATGGCCTTCCCGATACGGTCCGAGGCTCTGACTCGCTGACACAGTTTTAAAACTAGATAAAAGACGCATCTCTTTAGTCAAGCATTCACATAATGCTTACCTTTTAGTCCTCTGTTATGCCATACGGAACCGTTTGCCACTGAAACTGCTTAACGCACCAGTGGGGCTCGACAGCCTTTTAGACAAACGGGTCGGCGCGTATGGTTGGGTTGCGGAGAGTTCAGGTTAGGGAGAGTTTGTGAGTTATAACGGAAAATCATTATGAACATCAGCTATGCTAATTATTTCCCATCTGCCTTTCTGCTGTTATCTCGGGACGCTTGTCCGCGAGAAAAATGGCGTTCGTCAGGTCCAGTTTTGTGTCCAGCCTCTCACGGGGATTTCGGATGCCCCAACGCCTGTGATGAGACGACTCAACGCCTGTGAAGAGACGACTCAACACCTGCGATATGTTATGGCGCCGTTTATTCATAAACAATATTTATATTTAATATTTATATTTAAACAATATGAATGTAAGCCAGAGGAGAACTGGCCCCGACTGAGCCTGGGTTCTCCCAAGGTTTTTTTCTCCATCCAATCTGATGGAGTTTTGGTTCCTTGCCACTGTCGCCTTGCTTTTGGCTTGCTTTGAGCTTGCTCAGTTGGGGTTATTTAGTGTGTAGCAATGTTGTTGATCTGTGTTGTGCTACTTTCATGTTATCAGTGTGAAGCTGCTTTGATACAATCTGTATTGTGAAAAGCGCTATAAATAAATGTGACTTGACTTGACTTGATCATGGTGGACGACTTTGACCTTAGCTCTGGGGCTTTTCTGAATCCGGTAGACTAGATCATCTAAATGTCCCATAACAAAGTAAGGTCCTTCGTAGGAGGACGGCCGAACATCATGAAGTTGGGGGTGAAACCAGTAGCGCTGTGCTTGGTCGCTCTGTAGGCCATAACTGCATATGGAATCATCAGATCCCAATCCCAGTGACAGTGTTCGGCAGTGGAGGCCAGGATCTTTTGTAGTGTGGCGTTAAAGCACTCCACTTGGCCGTCGGACTGTGGTCTGAATGGTACAGTGTGGATTTTGTCGATGCCAAACAAACGGCACATTTCTTGGAATACCTCTGATTCAAAATGGCGTCCCTGATCACTGTGCAAAGAGTGAGGCATTCCAAAGTCCAGAGGCATTCCATAGGCATTCCAGTCCATTTGGTGAAATACTCCTGTATTACGAGTATATAACTGTTTTTGCGTTCTGTCTCATTGAGTGGGCCCATTATGTCCAGTGCAATGCGTTCCATGGGTGCTCCAACTCTGACAGTTCCCATGGGTGCTTGTGGAGTCTTATGGGGTCTGGCTCTGCATGCGCAGTTTGTACAAGTTCGGCACCAGAGGGCCACATCTTCTCTCATGTGGTACCAGTAGTATCTGGTTTGAAGTCTAGCCACAGTCCTTTCAATACCAAAATGCCCACCTACTGGCCCTTCATGCATTTGGCGCATAACATCGGGTTGCATCTTGCGTGGGAGAACAATTTGAGGATAGAACTGTGTATCGTCTAGACAGTAAAAACGGCGGACCAGCACTCCATCTCTGAAGTACAGTCTTCTCCATTGACTGAAGTACAGTCTTCTCTCATGGAGAGACTGCGACCCACGAAGGCCGCTCACTACTGACCTCTAACCAAGCTCTGATTGGTGCAATGTCTGTATCAGCAGTTTGAGCCTGGCGCAACTCCTCCATAGTCCAGCCAGGAAACAGTCTGGTCTCGTTCGTGTTTATCACATACGTAAATATCCTCATTTTGTTTTAAACTGTCTGTGTTGGTAACATTGCCAGCGCTTACCCCCACCGGACTCAGCAATAGGAAACTGGTGTCAGAGTCTAAATCACACTGAATTGCTTGGTGACTTATGGTTCTCAGCTGCAAAGAAGGGTCCTGCAGATTACAAGGACAGGACTGGCGGCAGGGCCTGCGGGAGAGGCTGTCAGCATTAGTGTGGAAGCGACCTGGGCGATGGACGATTTCGAATTCGTACTCCACTAGCTTCTCAAGCCACCGGGCTAACTGACCTTCTGGCTCTTTCATTCGTGTGAGCCAGCGCAGGCTACTGTGGTCAGTTCGTACCTGGAAAGGCCTCCCAAGTAGGTACTGCCGAAAGTGTGATGTGAAATCGACAATAGCTAGCAACTCCCGTCTCGTAGTGCAATAGTTCTGCTCCGCTTTGGTTAGTTTGCGGCTGCCGTAAGCCAACACACGTTCTGTGCCACCCTGCATTTGTGACAAGACCGCTCCAGTACCGGTGTCGCTGGCATCGGTGTCCAGGATCATTTCACCATGATCCAGTGGATAGCCTAAGACAGGGGCTGTGGTAAGGTGGTGCTTGAGCGTGTCAAAGGCAGCTTGGTGTTCTGCGTGCCACTGGAAGTGGGCATTCTTCTTAGTCAGATTATGTAATGGCTCAGCAATGGAGGCAAAGTCTTTCACAAATCTGCGATAGTACGAAGCGAGGCCAATGAAACGTCTGACCTCTTGGACTGATGTGGGAGTGGGCCAGGCTTGGACTTTGCTGACTTTATTGGGGTCAGTGGCCACCCCGTGCTCAGACACAATATGACCTAGATAGAAAACTTGACGGCGGAACAGGCAGCATTTGGCGGGTTTCAGTTTGAGATTTGCCTGTTTAAGTCTCTGGAACACTTGGCTTAGTCGCTGCAGCATCTCGGGCACATCCTTGGCCAGCACAATGATGTCGTCCAGGTAGACGAGGCAGGTCTCCCCCTGCAGGCCAGCAAGGACACGGTCCATCAGACGTTGGAACGTCGCCGGCGCGTTACATAACCCGAACGGCATAACGTTACATTCAAATAGTCCGTTTCGGGTGCAAAAGGCAGCTGCGCGACGGGCCCTTGGTGTTAGCTCAACTTGCCAGTAACCTGCAGCAAGATCCAGACTGCTGAACCATTTAGCAGTGGCGAGGGTGTCCAGCGTATCTTGAATGCGAGGTAGTGGGTACGCGTCAGTGATGGTGAGGTTGTTGAGTGCCCTATAGTCTATACACAGGCGATAGGTGCCATCCCTTTTACGCACCATAACGATCGGCGAGGCCCAACTGCTGTGGCTGCGTGTGGCAATGCCGCCCCTCGCTGATCTGCTGTTCCGCGCTTCGCTGTTTTTCCCCAGCCATTCGACGAGGAGACTGCTTCACTGGAGGTCCCGGCCGGGTTATGATGTCATGCTGCACAAGACTGGTCCGGCCCAGATCACCAGGTCCCATGGAAAAGACACTTTCATAGGCACACAACAGATTCGATAATTCAAGTTTTTCCCTGCCATTAAGACCCATGGAACTCTGGGCATAGAGCTCCTGGAGGTGCTCTGGAACTGCAGGGGGGCGGACTGGAAAGTCTGCCGCGATGGGGACACTGGACGGAGACAGGGCTTCCACTGGCTGGAGGAGGCCTGCAATGGCACCTTCTTTAATAGTCTCAGCCTTGTTGCCAGGATTAAAAAAACGTAATGGAATGATGTTGGTGGCCTGTGCGTTGACTAGGGCTCTGGCAATGAGTACTCTGTGCTTTTCAACAAAGCCTTTAGTGGGGCTAAGCATCATGTCTCCCTGAGCTTCTCTGCAAAAATACACATTGCCCTTGGCTAAGTACTTTTGTCCCGCTTCAACCACAACAGTTCTGGCTACTCTTACAGCGTGTGACTTTGGAACAGTCTCTGGGTGGAAGTAGGGCACTTCTTCTCCGAACAGAATTATGCGGTGCTTACCGAAATCCAGGCGGGCCTCAGCTTGGGTGAGGAAAGGATGGCCAAGCAGCACTTCATTGCCCTCTATGTCCGCTACTAGGAAGTCTACTACAACTTGACGGTTGTTAATACTGACTGGTACCTTGGCCTCACCAAGCACTGGCACTTCTCCTGGCCCCACCCCGAGCAAAGTCTCTACAATGGATGACTGGAGTGGTGGTCTCACGTCTTGGTGAATGGCGTTGTATTGGTGAAGGGGCAACACGCTCCTCCGCGCTCCACTGTCCAGGACTGCACATACCACCAGCTCAGATATGCGCATGTGAATGTTCATTTCATGACTCTGGCTTTTAAGGTGGAACACGGTGGTCAGCGGGCTTTCTTTGGCGGCTTTTGAAAAGAAAGTCTCTGTGTTTCTTTGAGGGGACGAGCACTGGCTTTGTTTGTGACCCCAACCATTACAGTTATAGCAGCGAATGTCACCCCTTTTAAAGTTCTTGTGCTGCTTTAGTACTTTTGCAGGTGTGCGTGGGACAAAGTGATTGGGGGATGGGCTAACCGCAGAGGTAGTGGTAATTACAGTCTCATTTTTGTCCCTTTCTCTGACAACAGCGGCACGGGGTCTGCGTTCAATGAGGTTGCGTGCCCCTGGCTGCATAATGCTGGTGACATAGGAAGCAGCTCGCTTGGTAGTGTCATGACGGTGGTCTATCTCGTAAGCTTTAGCTAGTGTAGCTGGACGCTTTTCTAAAAGTCTCTGGACTAGCTCTGCATCACCCAGGCCGTTTGTGAAAACTTCAACTGCTATAGCGTCTTGCTCAGCCTCTGACCAATCACCGTAAGCTATTGAAACTTTTTCATAAATGTCATCTCTAAACACATGAAGAGCTTCACCAGATTTACGCACTCTTTGCCTCAGCTCTACTGCTACAACCGCTGCATGATCTGAAGAAGGGCCATAAGCAGTTTCGAGTTCCTTCAGCAGGCGGCGGTTGTCCCATTTGGATGAACGAGGATTTCTATGGACGATGGCACCCGCAGCCCCGGTGAGGCAGAATTTCAGCTGAATGGCCATTGTTTTGACTGACCAGTGATTTGCCTCGGCGCAACTCTCAAACCTGTGCAGAAACTCTCGCCATGGTGGGCTGCCGTCGTATTGGCCGGGACGCAGAGTGGGGACTCTCTCTTTAGAGTTATAATCCTCATCACTGTCCGACAGAGGAGGCTGACGGGCCGCAGAGTGGCTCTTATGTTTTGGAGATGAGGGGCTGGGCTGGCCCAATGGGAAATGTCCATGTTTTACAGTCATGTCTGGATTAATAGAAGAATGGGGCATGGGAAACGTACTGGCTTCAGGTTTGGATATAGCTGGTGTGCTGTGTACAAAATTTCCCATGTGAACCTTAGCAAAGGGTTTTGTGACTTCGTAGTTCCCCTTAAATGGCATTTCTGGAGCGGGATATGTGAAAATGTGCATATCTGGACTTTTCACGGGGCCTTGGCTTTGACTATTGCCTCTACAAAAAGGATTTGTGGGCGAAAAATGGGCGGGGCTGTCGAACGGCGCGAACAGATCTTCTCCATTAGCAAGTGTAATAGTGCAACTATCATCACACAGGAATGGGTTATAATGTTCACATTTTCCTTCAGCCTTACGTTCGTGAGCTTTCACAGTACCTTGATTGTTGTCGTCAGCATTAGTTAACGACATGAACGGGTTTGAATAGGTGGTATCATGTCCGTAAACATCGAGAGGTAGCGTTGTTAATGTTAATTAGTTATGCCACGCAGCTTCAACAGTGCTATTAACAGTCACTCTTTATTGTCCTTTTTGATGCTCACCAGTCTCTTAGCAACGTGAAGGTCCCTTCGTGGTCGCCAGTGTTAACCATTCCTGCTTCTGTCTCCTAATCGTGATTGGTCGACACAGGGGAGATTCATCTTCTCCAGGGCCGGAACTTCTCTTCCCGTTAACCCCCAAAACTTCACGATTCACGCTGTGAAGAGTGTTGGTAGCATAAAGAAAACGAAGAGGCCGTCTTGCCGAAGACTTTAGGTGCTTTATTTTACTGGCTGCACTGAAATACACTGCACATAACTAACTATCTGCACCGATCACCGCGTCACTCTCTCGCACACACTCTTCCCCGCTCCTTCACGTGCGGGAGTCCAAAGGCGAAAGTAAAAGGGGCGCGCCTCGGACATGCGCACTCTCTCAATCTCATTCACACACACACGGAGCTATGCTGAACTAAACACATCGGAGACACATTCCACAACAATGGGCTATTTCACCGAATAGGTGCCATTTATGTCCAGGACATTATGGCCCGGTTTCACAGACAGGGACAGGGTTTAGCCTAAACCAGGATTAGTCCATAGTTCAATTAGACAAGGCAAGTTTATTTATATAGCACATTTCATACACAACGGTAATTCAGTGTGCTTTACATAGAAGGAATTAAAATAATTAGGACATTTAAATAATTTTCATAAACATGCTTAGAAAAAAAACATTACTGGTGTTCATCTTGAGACAAAACGAAGGCAGTGATATATTTTAAGATCAGTCAGTGCAAGTTGATTCAGTTGGAACAGACTTACATTTTGGTCTAGGACAAGGCTTTAAAATTGTTTGTGAAACCAGGGGTATAGGTAGCCTACTAATATGTACTATTAATTCAATCATAAAAAAATAACTATAAATATATTTTAAGGAAAGTGTTGTGCACATTAATCTAACTGCAAATTGTATCTTATTAAAAAATTATTAAAAACTATAATATTTTGGATAAATTATGTTTTCGTTCAGTCCAGAACCCACTCCCTTCATACTGTATATGAAATGGTGTTTGAGTGTGTGGTGCGCTTTAAGAAAACAAGAAAAGCTGAAAAATCATTGCTTGTTAAGTTTATTATTTTTAATATCAATTTTAATATAATATTTATATTTTTCTGTTATTTGTGTGCCCACATTAACTACGGGGACATAAACAGTACCACAATTCACCCTCACTAGAGCAGGAGACACCAACAAACCAGATGGGAGACCTGACTCTGCTGGCTCAAACAGGACAGTGCCATTCGAGTACTGCACCGAGCAGGTGGCTGCCACCAATTTCATGGTGCCACCTGGAACACGACTTACCCGACGCCCACGGGTCTTAACTCGCCCTCCCTGCCCCGCAACCGACTGGTTGTCCACGCGATGACAATGATGTAGGGCCTGTGACACAGAACTAGGTGCCTGAGACACGAGGGGTAACTTGAACAGGGCTGGTCCATACTGGCCAAAGAGATCCCGATAGCAGCGGCCCAGGATGTTCATCCCTAGAACCCCGGGGACCTGAACGCACAAACACCCCCTGGGGGGTCCCTGACTACTAACACCCCACAACCCAAGACCAAACTACCACAAAGTTCCACATCAAGTTCCAGATAACCGATGTACGGAATGGAGAGGCCATTTGCTGCACGGAGTTGTAACCAGTGACAAGACCTAAGCTGTTCCTGACGCCGAGATCCAAAATTTGTCACGAAACAGCTCTCTGTAATGGTGGACACCATCGAACCGGTGTCGACCAGGCAAGGTATATGAACCCCCCCCCATACGCACAACTAGCTGCGGACATGTTGACATGAAACGAGACATAAAATCTAAATTAGTCGACACACGCGAGCCTGTCTGTTCCCCTACCAAGCTGCGGCCCTGCAACTTAGCGGGCACTAGTTTTCCGACGGTTGCTCAGACTGAGGCTGCTCACTCCTCAATGGAACCAAACGGTCACGACCCGACGGGGTCCGAACTGGTCTACGCTGCCCTTCGCAATCCCTGGCAAAATGGCCAGGCCGCTGACACCGTCTGCAAATAATTGGATTAACTGGCGGCGATTGAATACGTGGCTGACGATTTTGAAGTTGGGCCATGCCTTGAGACAGCTGATTCAATTGTTGTTGTTGGCTTCTCAACATGTCGCGCAATTCACTCAGTTCAGAGATCGCCAAGTCACCAGTTACCCTGGTCTGTTGTTGTCAGAGGGTCACACCTACCCGCCGCAACAGGATCAACACCGTCTACTTCCTGCTATAAACAAGAAAAAAAATACATAAGAGATTTTTTTTTTTTTTTTTTTTTTTAACTCACGTCTCTGCCTTAAACAACTGACACACCATCCTGCCGACTACGCCAAATGTGGCATCGATCGGCTTTTGGGGGTTCTAATAAATTACTTTAAAAAAATAAAGAATTGTGATAGTCGACTACGCCACCCTGACTCAAACAGGGAATATACCCAATATTGCACTAAGCCACACAGGTTCGTGGGTGTCAGGAAGGTCAGAGACGCAAGAACAATCAAATTACAGAAAAAATATTTTATTAGTGTACAAAAGTTTAAAAAACATCACTTCATTCTTTTAAAAACAAAGGCACGCATGATATCATTGAAAGAGAACAATTCTCAGGGGCATCAATGATGGCTCCTACAACCCAATCCCCCACCCACAAGGGTGGAAGGACTTCTAGAACCTGGTTTTCTTACCCAAGGCAAACCCAAGAAAAAAAAAGAACCCACCCAGGCTGGGGCTACAGGCGGAAGGACCACTTATAGGCTTTCCCAAAAAGCACGATCTTACTCACACACACACCACACGTCACCGTGCACGTAAATCACACACTGGCACTTCAAAAGTGTCTCCCCACAGCAGCACCACAATGCAGAGGAGGTCCTTCCGCCGAAGCACCTCAGTCCCTGGGGAGAAACAAACAGACAGCTGGGTTTAATACAACCCTAAAAATAAGCAGTAACAAAACATACAAATACTCATGATCAAGGCCACAAAAGACCAGCTGATCTTCAAATGAACAAAAAAAGACACGTAATTAAGCAAAAGAGAAACACACCTAAACAAACGTAACTCTCTCACACACACACCCACACATACACGAATGAAACTAAATAAATCACAACACGCACGGTGAGCCTAGGGAGAATAACAGAAGTCGAGGCTGTTATAGCACACACACACGCATCTACACCCACGCACAGTAGTGTGCGTCCAACTATCACTCAAATTGTGATACTCAGTCCCTCTAAAAGTAAACAGAAAGTAGACAGTGGAATCCCGGCAACGGGCGCGTCGACCAACGCCGAGTCACAGCAATAGAGGAAGCAGCACGAACACTGCAGTTCATTAAGCGGGGCTCAGATTCCTACAAAGTCCAATCACGGCGGACATGGAAAGATAGATCGTGACGGAAACCCGTCCGGATGACGAGAGAGGAGACCCCGCACTTTACAAACACCCTAAAGGGAAGCGAGACGTTACTAGTGTTCTTCTCACTACAATTTTCCGGCTTTCATAAATAATACTTACCACAGGAAGACAATACTTCATAAACAATTCCCGTAGGCTACTGTTTACCGCGACCATCAATCCCGGCAACCGGCTAACGTTGAAGAAGGAGCAGACACCCAATCTGAGCTGGTAGTGAAACGTCGGAAAAAACTAGTGGACACACTATAATGCAAAGAAGTGAAGACCCATAAATAGCGTTCTCAACGCATGACTCACATCCACT
This sequence comes from Pimephales promelas, assembly GCF_016745375.1. The sequence continues at coordinate 64,274 of NW_024121331.1, forward strand.
ATCAACACATACCTGCGGCGCCAGTCGATGACGAAACAAGGAGGGACGAGTTGTGACGCTCTTTGGTTAAGACATCCCCTGATTAACCCCATTCTTTTCCTCTGATAGGATGCCACAACCGTCCCTCAATTACCTAATTCCATCACACTTAGGGTTCCAGAAATCAATTTTTTGTAGGACCAATCAGCGAATAGAGGGAGTGGCTGAGAACGATGACGTTGATGTAAGCGCGTCAGTTTGAGTTCAGTAATGGCAGCGGAGAAAGACGTGAGAAAAGCTATTCGGTCCGTTGTTGGAAAAGAAACTGCCGAATATACAGAATTTAAAGCCGGATTGTTATCGTCTCACCTCTTGTTGCACAACTGAGGACCAAGTGAAGAGGCAGAAAGTTTGGAAGTTTGTGCTGGTCAGCTCCTGCACGATGACCGTGACATTTTGGAGGGACGGTTTAGCCTGGTGTTCGCGGTGGTTGGCTTCAACTATTGTTGAAGATCCGCTCAGGAGTCATGTCAGTCGCTCATATTCCCAAATGTAAATTTACTGATTCTTGTGATGAATAGAACATTTTGAGCCCCTTTGTGCACTCGTGCAGGAGGTTGGTGTGTCAGTTTTACATGTTGTAAATCATACAAATTGGTTGTGATTTTTAAAAAAATAATTGTCATAAATAAAAATGTGAAAAACCATACTTTGAAGATATTTGATTTTCAGTTTTAGATGGCAATGGTTGATTTGTTTTACTAAAAAAAACTAAATGCCACATAACAATGTACAAACACATACTTTGAAGACCATAATTAAGGTAATTAAGAAACAATAAGACGTAATATGAATTTTTTTTTGTTTATTATCACAACTGCAGATAGAGACAAGACTGATCATTCACTGTAGCTGCTACAGCATTTGCGGCAGATCAGAAACGACCACAGCTGCGTATTTGTAATGATTAGACACAGCTTCCACCGTTGAATGTATATATCACTGTCCTTCGTGTCAAATATACATTTCGAATTAATAATTGTTCCTAGATTAACAAAACCTGCGGCGCTCGTTGACTGAAATCCTATTGTAAACATAATCCTCTGATCATTCGGACTTGTTGTTTTCCAGCCATTTCGGCGCGTGACATACGTCACTCACGACACCCCGTTAGCGATTGGCTATGGCAGATCGTGAGTGACTTTGGGCAGATCCAATAGATTTGAACTTTAATAGTGAACCCACCTACAAGGAAGGAAACGTTTCTCAATGGAGCGGTTCCAGACTCTATGTGGAAATGAAATGAACTAGAGTCTGGTTGAACCAGGCTAAGGGTAAATGGCTCTTGATATACTCTCCATCTTGGCTAGAAGACCCCTGCCAAAAATTGTTAGATCCCTTTGCAGCCACTAATCCAATATTACTTTACATTTATCAATATTTTTAAGAATGTTTTCTTTTTCCCTTATATCTTTATTTCTGGTGATCATGATGCCCAAATATTTGACTTCTGGTTTAACCTGTATGTTATCAATTAAGCAAGCAGGTTGGTCATGTAAAGCTAAGATTTCACATTTATTAGTGTTCAATTTAACACCTGATGCCTTTGAGAACTGACTGACTGAATCAAGCGCTCTGGAAATTTGCCTTATATCTTTTAGAAAAAGAGTCGTATCGTCCGCAAATTGACTTATTATGATGTGCTTTCCCAGGATGTTAAAGCCATCAGAATGGTTCATTTTAATCCTAATAGAGAATAGTTCAGCAACCATATAAATAATAAAGGAGAAAGTTAGCCTTGTCTAATTCCCCCCTCTTAACTGCAAATCGTGAGCATGTGCCATGCTCCAGAGATACACAGCTGTTAATATCATTGTATAGTAGACTAATTAAATTAGAGAATTTAAGTCCAAAACCAAAATGCTTTAAAGTTTCTAAAATAAAGGGGTGTTCAACTGAATCAAAAGCTTTGTAAAAATCTAAAAATACAATAAAACCATTTTCTACAAATAAATGACTGTACTCGATCAAGTCTAGTACCAATCGTATGTTATTATGGATAGATCGTCCAGCCAGAAAGCCAGACTGAGTTTCGCTTATTATTTGTGGTAGGCATTTTTTCATCCTAGCTGCAATAATTCCTGATAACAACTTATAATCAATGTTAAGGAGTGTAATTGGTCTTAAATTATCTAATAATCTTTTATCTTTGCCCTGTTTAGGAATAAGTATTATTAGGCCTTGTTTCATGCTTGTCATTAAATCGTTCTTCAATATGCATTCTTGAATTGCCATAAATAATAAATGCCTGATTTCTTTCCAAAAAAATCGATAAAACTCGGCAGTGAGCCCGTCAGTACCCGGTGATTTATTCCATTTCAATTTCAAGCTCACATCATCCAATTCTTCTATTTTTAAATCGGACTCACAAAAATATTTAGAGGAAACATCAATTTTGGGTGCTGCAACGCATTCTCACCCCAAGGCGTCACCTTTGACCGTGCTTCAATATTTGACGTTTTAGGCGCCCTTTAGCGTCACTTACATGACGCGATCCTACGGCGTCATCTAACTGACGCTAAAGGAAAGCGTCAGTTAGAGGACGCGGTTAGGTTTAGGTGTGGGGTGGGGGTAGGGTACACGCGATCCTAGGGCGTCATCTAACTGACACTAAAGGGCGCCTAAAGCGTCAGATATTGAAGCATGTCCAAATGCTTCCCAAGGCGTCAGTTAAGTGACGCCTTGGGGGTGAGAATGGGCTGGGTATAAAGTCTTTTATTTCATTTAAAAATTTTGACGAATCTAATTGGGAATATGCAGAGGCATAAAGATTATTATAAAATGAAAAAACTGTATTTTCCATGGTTTTATTGTCCTTGCACTCCACTCCATTTATCAATAAACTTGATATTGCCTTATTTTGTCTTCTCTTCTCTAAATTACTGAAATACGAGGTATTCTTTTCTCCTTCCTCGATCCACTTTGCTCGTGATCTCACAAACGCACCTTGAGCTCTTTTGCTAAAAATGTCATCTAATTTAACTTGCAATAGCAATAATTTGCTTCTTTCTTCATCGTTTAATTCTGTCTTATCACAGTATTTACTGATTTCCTGAAACAGATTCACTTCCTCTCTTCTTTTCTCCCTGGCCATCTCCTTGCCAACCCTAATAGAACATTCATGAATTCTATATTTTCCAAATTCCCATTTATTGCAAAAACTATCAATTGTCTCATTGTTTTCAGTTTCACTTATTAGTTCTTTTATCCTTGTACAATAATCTTTATTTCTCAACAGACTGGAATTAAATTTCCAGTAGCCTTTCTTTTTACTTATTTTATCAACTGGATTTAATTTAATTTCTACAATACAATGATCCGTTAATGGGGCTTTGGAAATCAAGATGTCTGAGACAAATTCATTAAGCGACTGATCAACGAGCCAGTAGTCAATTCTGGATTTACAGGTGTTATTAGGTTTAAACCAGGAGTATTGTTTAACTCCTGAATTTAAACTTCTCCAAATATCTATCAGGTGGTTATTATTCATAAAGTCCCCAATTGTATGATTAAAGTGGTGACTGTCAAATTTAGTGGGCCATCTATCTTCCCATTCATCAGGTGACATATTCCAGCCACCCCCCATTAAAATAAAGTCTGTTGGATAATTTTGAGCTCTGATAGAGTATTAGTGATATTGTCACCGGGGAGGCCGGAACCCGGATGACAGGCCATCCCCACCCCCCCGACACACGTACCACCGCGAGGAGCCAACACCACAGAGGACACGGAGGCCAAGTCAGTTAGAGAAAATCACAGAGTCTTTATTGAATAAATTAAGTTAAAACGGCCTCCAGCCAGCTGAAGGAAGGTGAAGTTTCAGCCGTATAGCTGGCTCTTCTCAAAACTCAGGTAGGCAGAGCAGGTGAGGGTTCACAGCTGGACTGGTTCTCTCGAATTCACAGCAGAACAGTTTCTCTTTTCACAGGATTCCAATGGACGGAGAAGAGTACGGAATCCACAGCAAAGCTGGCCCTCTTCTCAGGACCCAGGCCGACAGAAGACAGGTGAGGATTCAACAGCATAACTGGTTCTCTCAGATTCACAGCAAAGCTGGCCCTCTTCTCAGGACCCAGGCCGACAGAAGACAGGTGAGGATTCAACAGCATAACTGGTTCTCTCAGATTCCAACAAAGCTGGCCCTCTTCTCGGGACCCAGGCCGACAGAAGACAGGTGAGGATTCAACAGTATAACTGGTTCTAGTCTCAGGATCCAGAGAGTCCAGATGAACATGGAGGAGTAAGGATTCAACAGCGAAGCTGGCTCTCTTCACAGGGCTCAGGCAGACAGAGAGATAAAGATGAGGGTTCAACAGCAAAGCTGGCTCTCTTCACAGGGCTCGGGCAGACAGAGAATAACGGTGAGGGTTCACGGTATAACTGGCTCTACTCACGGAATCCAGATGAACAGAGAGGAATAAGGGTTCAACAGCAAAGCTGGCTCTCTTCACGGGGCTCAGGCAGACAGAGAATACAGGTGAGAATTCAACAGTGTAGCTGGTTCTACTCACAGGATCAAGCAGCACATGGAGGAGTAAGGATCCAACAGCGAAGCTGGCTCTCTTCACAGGGCTCAGGCAGACAGAGGGTACTGTGAGATTACAAATTTTAATAACATGGTTAATTTAATGTTTTAAATGGAGAAAGTCTGAAAACAGTAGCAATTCCCAGTGTGACCCTCCTGACTGTCCTTTGACCACACGGGAAAGCTATGCTTTTCCTGTTTCTCGTCTCACCGTGTGAAAATGCCTGTTTGATGTTAGAACAGCTGCTACTGTATGTTAATGTCTGACACCATTTGCCTTGGAAGTTGGAGTTCCAGGGTCACATGCATTTCCATTTGCTTTGTCTCTTCATGTAATCCCACCCTCTTTGAAATGTATAAATTAGAATGTAAGGTTCTTTTAAATCAGACTATCTTTGAGATGACTACAGCGACGCAATAAAGAACTTCTGCGTGAAAGATACCTCAAGAGTCTCCTGGTCTGTTGCGTGGAAGAAGAAAAACTTCACTACAGATGGTGCCTTGTGACCCGGATAGAGAAATCTTACCTGAATCCAGAAACTTAAACTTCAAGCAACAAAAGATTTCAACAGAGAATCTCAACTGAATCTTGAAAACTTCAAGCAGAACAAGATCTCAAAGCGGACTGAGTTCCAGAACAAGAACAAAAAGAACTTTTCTGACTGAGGTCCAGACTGAATCTTTTCATACAAGCAACGATTCGGTGAGTTTTCACTCTATTCAAAGAACCAGACCAGTACCAATTTGAGCCTCTGCGCTGTCAGAGAAAGAGTTATCAGACAGCTGTAGTGTTTTGATTAACTCAAGTTATCCTTTAAAAGTGGTCTTTTAAAGATGAAAGATATCCTCTAAACTTAGGGAAGATTAACATTACGTGTTAATATTTGGTGATAACCTCTGTTCACAGAGAAGGATTAGCATTTTTGTGCTAGTTATTGTGGTCTCATCCTCTAAAAGTTTTGGAAGGTGAAAGATCCTTTCCATTTTCTTTCAGGGAAGATTAGCCTAACATGCTAATAGTTTGTGTTTGTTTGTTGTTGTTTTGTGGTGTTACCCTCTAAAAATTACTTTAGAGATGAAAGTTTGATCCTCTGTACAGGCAGGGAAGATTAGCATAAAGTGCTAGTAATATTGTGGATATCCTTTGGTCTGCCAAAGAAGGTTTAACAGTCGATCTGTGTAAACAAGTGTAGCCTCTGTTTGATCAGAGAAAGTTTAGGTTTTGTGTGTAACAAAGAAACTCACAAAATGGTTAGGAAAAATGCTAGGTTGGTTCCTACAACTGAGAAAAGTGGCCTTGCCGCTCCATTGTGGTCAGATAGTGAATTTAAGTCATTGTTAGGAGAACACATGGACTCCATAGTGACTCAGTCAGTCAGAGTGAATTTGACAAAGAAATTTGGCATTCACCCAGAAAAAGTATGGTCGATGGAAGATTGTAAAAAAGTGCTTGGAGCAAGTATTCGCAAGAACAATGTGAAAGCCATTATCTGTTGTTACAAAGAATACAGTTTATCCATTGCACAAGAGCAAGCTAGGTGTATTGCTAAGTTAAATGAACAGAACAAACAATTGCAGACTCAATTGTCCTGTTTCAAGACAAAGGTGGGCCATAACCAGGCCTCAGCCAAATGTAACACTGAAGACCAACAGTCAGATGAAACTTTTCCTGACTTACAAGCATTGTTTGAAAGAGATGTAGACATCCCATCAGTAACAGATAAGCATGTAAATTCAGTGAAGGTGTGTGCTGCTAGAAAAAGACCGCAGGGAATTGAAGAGTCAGAAAGTGTCCCTTCCAGTGCTTCTGTTGTTCAAATCCAAACTGTTGCTACAACGCTTGGACCTAGAGACATAGAGAGATTGTCCCAGAGTTTACCGCCAGCTCGCACACAGTTCACTGAATTTAGAAGAGCATTGGTCAGCAAAATGCGTCTCTACGACATGTCGTTAACAGAAATCACACAGTTAATGTCTCAAATTCTAACTGAATCTGAATTCAACAGTTTTGAGTCTGCTGTTACTTCTGAACTGCAACATGCCAGAAAAGACGAATCAAGAGAAGGTGTTCTGAAAATCCTAAAGAATATCCTAGGACCCAAGATAGATTGGTCTAGAATTACAAACTGTGTACAAAAGAAAGAAGAAACTGTGAATGAATATACTGAGAGGTTTTGTCAGTCAGCTGTAACGTACAGTGGAATAGTGGATGATTCTGAAAGTGTACTCAATGACAAAGGACCGCTGGTCCGCATCTGGTCAGGTGGCCTTATAGCTGACTACAGAAGAGCTTTGCCATTTTTGGATCTGACTTGGTCTCACAGAACTCTTAGAAGTAACCTGGACAGGTTAACTGCTTGGGAAAGAGATTTTGATGTTAAGGCAAGAGTACAAATTGCAGCAGCCTCTTTTAAGGTCAGCACAGAAAACCCACAGAAACGTAAATGTCCTAAGAGAGAGGGCAGGTGTTATTACTGTGGTCAGCCGGGACATTGGAGCAGAGAGTGTAGAAAAAGCAGAAAGAATTTTAAAGAAGGCAACCTTTTTGCCCAACTTCTCAGTTTGCTTGCTACTCTGAAGCCGCCATTCCCCACGTCTTTAAACGGGTGGGGCAGCTTGTTGACGTGTTAACCATTTGGACTGTGAGTGCTTAATTTCCCCAGTAACTTACAACAGAGATAAAAAACTTATGTTTGTTTAACGGAACAAAAGGAAAGTGACTGTCTCAGCTTTTCCTTTGGGGGACTGCTTTAAGTAAACTCACAGCCTTAAATGTTATTCTACAGCACAGGCCTTTCATCAATAATAGTGTTAGGTCAGACTGTAAATGCCCACATGCAGTGTCAGCAGTAATGAATGAAGCAAAAGTCAATATTGTCACCTTTTCCCATTGGGGAAATTGGTTTAACTACCCTCACCCATTCTCACGTATGATGTCTACAACGACTGATGTTTTGTTAGAGGATGAAGGAGAAATATCAAAGTACACATGTCACAGGACAGGTCAAGCCTAAGTGGCATGTGCCCCATCAAGGGATGTTGATCGGGCAGTATTGTGTCAAGGAAGAAAAACTTGGTCTCATTTGTCACATTGCAAAGTGTTCTGCAAAGTTCTGCCCACTGACAGGGACATAAAAAGGACACGAACCAGTGAGGAACCCAAGGGAAGAACCGAAATGCCATATGCGTCGGGGGTCACCCCTTGGGCGAAGATTCCCTCATAGGCCTTCCCCATCCATTTAGTCTCATCCTCACCTCACTGTTTTCTTTAGGTGTCAAGAATTAAGAAATAGGGAAAGAGGGAACAATAGCAGATTCAGTGTTTACTCAGCAGGATACAACCCATGTCTTTGAAGAAATACTGCTCTCCTGTCTTTTGTCTTCCTGTATGCAGATACCACTTGATGGCTGTCCCGAGACCCATACGCAAAGACGTCTTCACTTGCGTATGAAGACACCACTTCCAGAAAACAACGAGACCCACTGCCGAGCCAACTCTCACCAAAGTAAAGAAAGAAAAAAAAATACACAACGCAGAGAAAAGACTTACGGAACCTTCAGTCATCCATCAACATTTTCAAGAATGTATTAACCATCAGGACATCGCACAAAGTGAAGACTCCAGAATCCTTGTTTTGCTGGAAACATTGCAGGCCACAGCCGAAGATGGCTGCATTGACTCACTTGTGCACAAAACATGATGGTTAAACAGTCTTGATCTTTCAGCAAAAATTACACCAGATGTAACTGAAGTTTAATTTTTCCGTAAGAGCTTCACGGACCCTAATTGCATGTTTGTTTTCTGTGTCAGCATGTAATTACAGAAAAAGCAAACACAGAACATGAGTATGTGCCTGTAACTAGCAAAAGTTACAAGAGTGAACTTTTAATCATTTAAATTTGTACATAATGTGAGAGTTATTAGTACTCTCAAGAGGGGGAAATGTGAGATTACAAATTTTAATAACATGGTTAATTTAATGTTTTAAATGGAGAAAGTCTGAAAACAGTAGCAATTCCCAGTGTGACCCTCCTGACTGTACTTTGACCACACGGGAAAGCTATGCTTTTCCTGTTTCTCGTCTCACCGTGTGAAAATGCCTGTTTGATGTTAGAACAGCTGCTACTGTATGTTAATGTCTGACACCATTTGCCTTGGAAGTTGGAGTTCCAGGGTCACATGCATTTCCATTTGCTTTGTCTCTTCATGTAATCCCACCCTCTTTGAAATGTATAAATTAGAATGTAAGGTTCTTTTAAATCAGACTATCTTTGAGATGACTACAGCGACGCAATAAAGAACTTCTGCGTGAAAGATACCTCAAGAGTCTCCTGGTCTGTTGCGTGGAAGAATAAAAAACTTCACTACAGTACATGTGATAATTCAACAGTGTAACTGGTTCTACTCACAGAATCCAGATGAACAGAGAGGAATAAGGGTTCAACAGCAAAGCTGGCTCTCTTCACGGGGCTCAGGCAGACAGAGAATACAGGTGAGAATTCAACAGTGTAGCTGGTTCTACTCACAGGATCAAGCAGCACATGGAGGAGTAAGGATTCAACAGCGAAGCTGACTCATGCAGGCAGAGAGTCAAGCTGGCAATTCAACAGCAGACTGGACTTCACAATCCTACGTAGAGATTAAAGAGGAGAAAAGAAGAATTTCACCACTAGATGACTTCCTCCATCCAATGAGATGCGGGCGATATATCCACAGCCAGAACCGTTTCCCTGATGTCACTGCATTACACTTCCACTCGTGTTTAACTGTAATTCACACAAATCGGCACACGTGATTTAATGAACAACACTGCAAAGTCTTGTCACTCACAAACTAGGGCGTAGACAGGGGATCTGGTCCACTGCACAGCACTACAATCTCTTGGACTTCTTCCAATAAAGCGTGGGACATTCAAACTTCCTCCAAACAGATTTACACCTCATGAAGTCTCATCACATCCTCCAAACAGATTTCTCGTATCACAGTCCAAACATCAACAGCACTTATCTCTTATCCACCACGGTTCTCCTCTTCTCCTTCTCCTTCTCCTTCCTCTCCCTCCTCCTTTCATCCTTTCATCCTGTGTTGTCCATCCTTTCCTCCTCTTCCTGCTGTCAGTCCTCCTCTGCTCTCCCCTCTCCTGTGTTGAAGATGAGATATCCTTTTATCCTTCCCAACTGACAACGTGTCCCAATCGCGATCGCGATAGTCTTGTCCCGCACCTGTTTTGAATTAACTAATAATTCTCCGTCTCCGCTCGGAGTTTTCCGGAACTAGAGTCTTCCGGGTCCCACACCGGAAATCCCTCCCCTCAGAAACCCGGCCATGATAAAAGGTTCCGCCTGCCCTTTTTTTTTTTTTGTCACCTCGGTGACAATATCTTCAAGCATCTGTTTATTTTGAGCAATGGTTCTATAACCATATATGTTAGCTAAAATGAAAAAATAGCCATCAATTTTTAAGACCACCATCAGCCAATGCCCTTGATTATCTGTCCTGTTTGCAATTATGTCCCCTATTAAAACAAACTGCAACACCAGCAGACTTGTTGGTCCCATGACTAAACAGTATTCGATCACCCCATTGGTTAGACCAAAACTTCACATCTTCTTGGGAAGAATGAGTTTCTTGTAATAATAGACATTGTGGTTTTCTCCCTTTACAAAATAAAAATAGTGCCTTTCGTTTGACCAAATCCTTTAGACCCCTCACGTTTAGTGAAGCAAATGAAACTGAACAATTGAACATTGCTCAAGATACTGAGAATAACTAAAAACTGTAAACAGAAAAAAAAGTAAGAAATGAAAGCTTTAGCATAAGTTCTGCCAGGAAGACTTAATTACCGCGTCACTTGTTAAACTACAGATTATCCAATCACATTCTTACTCTTATCGTATAAAAGATCGGTACTTACACATGTTTGAGTTCGCAGATGCTGACGCAACAACAATTGCTCGCGCTTTCTGCTAAACATGTCCAACGATACGCCAATCGTTTGCGAATATTCTGACTCCGATGACGAGCTTATTCCACCTTCTCTTCACCCAACGCGGCGCAGCTCGCGCCTCCAATGCCGCGACTCGCCTTGGGTAACGAGGTCCTCAGAGGAATTATACAGCCTCCTGGAATCAGCCGGCATTCCCACCAGCCGAGGTCTGTCCAGAGAAGATCTTCTCCTTCTAGCTCAAGACACATTAGGAAATCCACCTGAGCTTACCACTAATCCCACTTCTTCAGCATCTGGTAATTCAAAACAAACCGGTAGGAAAAGAACAGCTAAATCATCGCCACCTCATCCCTCAAAAAGAACTACGCAGCACGCTCGGACACCGGCTGCTTCGGATTCCACCGTGCCCGACGGATTTAATATTCAACTCCTCCAAGCGGTGCAAAGCTTATCCCACAGCGTCAAAGATCTGGAATCGAGGATGGCTAAATTCGGAAAACCCGGCGCTAACTTCAACGACCCTAATACGGCTGCAAACGTGGCAGTAACTTCTCAATCCAGACCTCCTTACAGCGGATTAAGCGATCTCCCGAGCTTCGCTTCTACTTCTTCAGCCCCGCCAACTCGTCTACAATCAGTCCAGACACCATTTCAGGATACTTCAGCTCCACCTGAGAATTCATCTTTCAACCTTTTAACAGCAGCCCCTGCCCCGTCCTTCGGTAGGCGGTTCGTATCTCCAGCCGCTGCTACAGTATCTCCTCACATTAGGTCAAACATCATACAAGGTAAGGACATAAACCTTGCTTCACTTCTGCTCCCTTCGCCTGCTGTCGATAGGAAAATGGTCGACTGTGGTGACGTGGCAGTCCTGCTCAAAACTTCCGATCCAAGATTACAACGGAACATTTCATTCTCAGAATTCGTCATCGCATTTAGTATTTTCAGAGACATTCTGTGTCAAGTTTTTCCAGATCGTAGGGAAGAGTTGGATTTATACTTAGCCATGATGGCTGACTTTAATCAGAGATACGGGGGTACTCTATTCTACGAATACCATAAAGCATTCTCAGCCAAATCCGCTTCCTTCATTGCGCTCTTTAACTCCAGGCTAGACTGGTCTGTTACAGATACCGAACTGCTTGTTCGTCATTTCGGCGGTGCAAAAACTCTCACTTGTAACATTTGTAGCGCTCACGGACATTCCGCACCTTTTTGCCCGAAAGCTTTCGCCAGCCAAGAGCCGCACGCTGTCCATGGTGCTGATAACGTAAGGCCATTTGTCAGCAGCAAACGTTACACTTCTGTTTCCAATATTTGTAACAACTTTAATGAATCTGTCTGTTCTTTTCCCCGATGTAAATATGATCACATCTGCAGTTTTTGCAAGGATCCGCACCCGAAATCGGTCTGTCCACGCCGGTACAAACCTCCAAGCCGAGGAAAAATACCCTATCAAAGGAAATTCTGACAAGCCACCCTTCTACTCCTATCAATGTTAATAATCTCGCCAGCTACCTCTCTTCTCACCCCGATCCGACTTTTGTCGATTATCTTATCACCGGTCTGTCACAAGGGTTTCGGGTGGGCATCCTTTCTAATCTCACGACCTCTTTTGTAGCAAAAAATCTGCAATCAGCTATAACCGAACCAGATGTGGTTACCAACTTGCTAGAAAAAGAGGTTAATAAAGGTTATGTCATTGGTCCATTCGCTTCCCCTCCTTTTTCGCCTTTTCGCATTAATTCCATTGGCGTCGCAACACGGAAATACTCCGGTAAAAAACGTCTCATCTTCGATATGTCGTCTCCTCATTCTGCTAACATCGCGAGCGTTAACGAATGCATACCCTTAGCACCTTTCTCTCTGCATTACGCCTCGGTAGACAACGCTATTCATCTAATTAAGTTAGCCGGCCAAGGCGCGTGGCTAGCTAAAGCCGACATCACAGACGCTTTTAAAACTATGCCAATCCACCCCGCCGACTGGCCACTTTTCGGAGTCAAATGGCTTTCAAAATTTTATTTCGCCGTCAGGCTTACCTTCGGGTGCAGAAGCAGCCCTCATATATTCAATTGCCTTTCCGAAGCGTTGTGCTGGATCCTGCTGAACGTCAGCAAGCTTCCTTTCGTCCTACATTTGCTCGACGATTTTCTGTTAATCGATTTCCCATCTCCCCAAACTTCAATTCTTGATGTACTTAAACTTATCTTCAGCGACGTTGGTATTCCCCTCTCCGCTGAGAAAACTTCGGGCCCTTCTACTTCATTAGAGTTCCTGGGTATTTCCCTGGACTCAGTTCTAATGCAAGCTTCTCTTCCCTCCGAGAAACTTTCAAGGATCAGATCCTTTCTGGAGTCTTTTCCTGCCCTCCCTTCTATATCAAAGCGCGACATGCTTTCGCTCCTCGGACACCTTAATTTCGCTATGAGAATTATTCCTCAAGGCAGGGCTTTCATCTCGCGCTTGCTAACTCTGGCTCATTCGGCGGTAAAATTAAGCGATCTGATTCAATTAGACGAAGGCTGTTTGTCTGACATAATGTTTTGGAAAAAATTGCTCAACGACTGGAACGGTATTTCTTTCTTTTACAACGACGACTACGAGTCATCGCTTCAACTTCAATTATTCACTGACGCGGCTCCTTCCATCGGATTCGGGGGGTTCTTTCAAGGGCAATGGTTCGCTGAAAAATGGCCTAATGACTTTCCTATATCAGCGTCTAACACCATATCATCCGCGCTCTACGAGATATATCCTTTAGCCGTCGCCAGCGTCATTTGGGGCCACGAGTGGTCACGTAAACGAATAATGATGTTCTGCGATAACGAAGCCACAGTTGCCATTATCAACAAAGGTCGTTCATCTTGCAATTCGATCATGCCTTTCTTGAGACGGTTAATCTGGCAATCTGTTAATTTTAATTTCATGATTAAAGCTGTACACATTCCCGGCCACTGCAATGTCATCGCTGATGCGCTCTCTCGGTTTCGTTTTCAGACCTTCAGACAGCTGTGCCCTTCAGCCAACCCAGATCCAACAGCTTGCCCTCCCTTAGCAGACATAATACTGAACTAAACGACCTGCTCACGTCAGCTAGACATTACATTTCTAAAGGCGTCGCTCCATCTACACTTAAAGCTTATACATCAGCATGGTCTGCTTTTATTATGTTCTGCTTCTCCTTTCAAATCCCCATTTTTCCTATTCTAATTTCGACCGTGTGCTCTTTTCTCGTATTCAATTTTGAAAACCGCAGCCTCAAAATTTCTTCTATTCGCAGACTACTCGCCGGCATTCAATTCTACGCTAAGTATCACAATCCCAATTTCCAAAGCCTTTTTTCTAATTCTTCCATTCGATTATTACTCAGAGGGTTGGCTAAATCTTCCAGCAAAACATCAGACAAACGTTTGCCTATTACCCTGCCTTTATTACAAAGGTTAATTGTCTCCGTTCGCAACGGGCTCTTTTCTACGTACCTCAATACTCTTCTAGAAGCAGTGTTTTTATCCGCCTTCTACGGTTTTATGCGTCCAGGGGAATTTACTTCAGATACTAATAAATTCGATCCTGACCGTGGCATTTCTCTTTCAGATCTATGCTTCGGACCTAAATTCTTCACACTCTTTCTCAAACACTCTAAATCCGATACCCGAGGCTCCGGTGTTACCATAACACTCTCAAAAATCAATAATGACTTCTGTCCTTTCTCAGCAATGGTTAAATTTCTCAAAATACGGCCTAGAACTTCTAAATTTGCGCCGCTATTTTTATTACCTAACGGAGCTCCCCTTTCTAAGGCCGTTTTCAAATCTCACCTAACCACCGTCATCAAAAGCTGCAGTCTATCCCCCTCTCTTTATACCGGCCATTCATTCAGAATCGGGGCAGCTACTTCAGCAGCTGAAAGAGGAATCCCTACATCATCCATCAAGGTCATGGGCAGATGGTCTTCCTCAGCTTTCGAGTCTTACGTCAGACTTGATTCAAAAACCATCCTTGAAGCTCAGCAAACTCTTCAGTGATATCAGGTAAAATTCTTACAACTACTGGTGGTGGTGGCCTCGCGCGGCCCTGTCTTTATATGGTGCTGTAACCACATATGTATATATACGCGTCGATTTAAAAAAAAAAAAAAAAAAAAACTGTGCCATCTAATCAGACCCATCATAACTGTATCCGTCTGTCCAAAAATTGCGTACGTTGGCTATCGTGCTACGTCCAGCTGTCGTGGCATATCTGAGGGATCTATCGAATTCCGTCTGGTCTAGCGTGGCTATATCCGCGCAGTCTATCGAGTCCCGTCTATGTCCGGCTTATCGTGGATACATATGTGCGGTCCATCAAGACCTGTCTATGTCTGGCTATCATGGCTTTATCCGTGTGGTCTATCGAGACCTGTCTATGTCCGGTCTATCGTGGCCATATTGTGCGGTCTATCGAGACCTGTCTATGTCTGGCCTATCGCGGCTTCATCTGTGCGGTCTATCGAGACCTGTCTATGTCTGGCCTATCGTGGCTACATCTGTGCGGTCTATCGAGACCTGTCTATGTCCGGCCTATCGTGGCTTCATCTGTGCGGTCTATCGAGACCTGTCTATGTCTGGCCTGTCGTGGCTATATCTGTGCGGTCTATCGAGTCCTGTCTATGTCTGGCCTATCGTGGCTATATCTGTGCGGTCTATCGAGACCTGTCTTCGTCCGGCCTATCGCGGCTACATCCGTGCGGTCTATCGAGACCTGTCTACGTCTGGCCTATCGTGGCTATATCTGTGCGGTCTATCGAGACCTGTCTATGTCTGGCCTATCGTGGCTATATATGTGTGCGGTCTATCGAGACCTGTCTATGTCTGGCCTATCGTGGCTATATCTGTGTAGTCTATCGAGACCTGTCTATTAGGGATGAGCGAGTACAGCATTATCTGTATCTGTATCTGTATCTGTATAACCATATGAATTATCTGTATCTGTATCTGTACTCGGACTGGGCGGGGCCTAAACCCGGAAGTGGGTCGGGTAGTCTTGAAATGGGCGGGGCTTTAACCGGTATGTTATTTTAAGCATGCAATTGATATGGGTTGATCAGAAATTGTTATATTTATTGCTGATAAGAAAACTATTTACATGACAGCATCAGCATTGAGCTTCAGATCAATGGTTTTGATCACGATAACAACGAACTACAGAACAAGTTTTGCAACAATGAATACAACACATGTGGTTGCAAATATGAAGTAAAATGTAACGAACAAGAGTTTTAATCTCAACTAGGGCTGGGTGATATGGACCAATAGTCATATCCCAATATATTTTAGGCTGAATTTCAATATACAAAATATATCCCGATATTTTTTCTGCAAAGTGAGAGCAAATGTTCAGTCAAAGCCAAATATGACATGTCACAAGTATAGTTTTATTGAAACATGAACATTTGCAAAATCAAATGAATAAATAATTAACAGGTTTCTTCACCTTAGGGCTGCATGATTATGACAAAAATCTTAATTGCAGATTATTCCCTTGGAATTGTAATTGTGATTTATTAATTGGTTTATTTATTTTGTCAATACAACGTTGGTATGAGCCATTACATTCATTTAAAAAATATAAAAAATAACACAAAGAAAAATAGGGGCATTAAGGGGTTAATATAGACATGACAGTTACCTTGGTGAATACACAATACTGTTAATGAAACATTGAAACTGCTCCTGGTGAATAGAATTAAAATCATACCTGCTTTGTTTTTATTTCGTGTTATTTACAACGCAACAGTGTTGCATGCTCGTTGTTTCTTTTGCACTTTATATACAGTGAGGCGATCCAGCGCGCGCCGCCGCATTTGCGCGTGCAATTGAGTGTGCGCTACGACTAACGTTACAGTATAACGGCTGACAGGACAAAGTCCGTTTTGCTGAGGTGAAAGACTTTATTTCATGTTATAACATAACATGCTTTAATCAAGCACGCAAAGTGGAAAAGGAGTGACTGGGGCGCGGGGAGCAGTGCAGAGAGCTCTGGGTCAGCACTAAGCAGCTTGCTTGGAGCAAGGCGTGCAGCGCAAACTCTAATTACATATCACATTTAAAATATATATTCTTTATATTGATATATCGCTCAGCCCTAATTTCAACATTACTTTTTTTTTTCTTTTCTTTTTCTTTTTTTTATCCGAGCACAGATATTGACTCGTATTACTCGTATAATATTTGTACTCGACAAAAGTGCTTTATCCGTACCGGATACTCGTTTCAGCCGAGTATCCGGCTCAACTCTACTGTCTATGTCTGGCTAGCATGGCCGTATCTGATCATCGAGTCCAGTCTTCGTCTGGCTTATCATGCTGTTCTATGGTCTTTCAAGATTTTCGTACGTTCGGCTATCACGGCGGCCTCTACAGTCTAGTATATGTACACTAGCACAAGTATATGTCCAACGTTCATCATGCTAATCATGGTATCTCCCTTCGTCTTATTTCAGAGTCCTCTAGGAGTCATGACCAGCGGGTATACTTCATCCATTAATTTTGGGGGGAAGGCTGGCCCCGTCCCGATGGATCTACAATCCACCTATTTTTGGGGGGTCGGCTACGCCCCTGCCTTCGTCTCCAGGCAGGAAATGCTGATCCGCTACCCTCGGATTGCGATCTATGGACGGGGCCTACGCCAAAGAACTTTGCAATAATTGTTTGCTGAGCTGTTAATAAATGGATGCTTCGTTACATCATTTTATCTCCCGAGTCTTTCTGGTAGAAATGAAAGCTTTAGCATAAGTTCTGCCAGGAAGACTTAATTACCGCGTCACTCGTTAAACTACAGATTATCCAATCACATTCTTACTCTTATCGTATAAAAGATCGGTACTTACACATGTTTGAGTTCGCAGATGCTGACGCAACAACAACCTCCACCCTCCCCACCACCACCAGGATGGTCCCGTCTATACTCCCCCGGGGGGTCGGCTACGCCCCTGCCTTCGTCTCCAGGCAGGAAATGCTGATCCGCTACCCTCGGATTGCGATCTATGGACGGGGCCTACGCCAAAGAACTTTGCAATAATTGTTTGCTGAGCTGTTAATAAATGGATGCTTCGTTACATCATTTTATCTCCCGAGTCTTTCTGGTAGAACTTGCTTCAAAGCTTAAACAAAACAGTAAGAACTTACTTCAAGCTTATTAACGCTGGTTTGTAAATACAAAAAAGTCCCTTGACCTTTTAACACACTCCATTTACATTTAGTGCAAGTAGATCAAACCTTCCTTTGCTTAACCAATTTGCCGACCCTCAATGAATCCGTGCGGCCCGCGGAAATAAGCACGCTTTCCATCCCGGCGAGCCTGTTCAATCTGCGGCCACAGTTTCTTCCTTGCCTCCCTGTCCTCTAGCGGAAGCATCTCGGCGAGGCGGACGCCCTTCTCTCTGCACACCAGGGAATCCTTGCATCGTCGCCATAACTCCTCCTTGACAAGTCTCCGGATAAATAAAACAACTATGTGCCTACTTATGTTATCTTCTTTACGGCCGACTCTGTGAACAATGTCGATTGCGTCTTCGAGCTGCCGCCGTTCCATGTCGGGAGCGATCTCACTGAAGACTTGAATGACGTCTGCTCTAACGTTCTCGTCTCTTCTTTCCGACAAACCTCTCAGTTTCAGACACCACCTCATCTTGTATCTCTCTTGTTCTCGGATTCTTTCTTTAAGTTCATAATTTTCTTTGGACAAACGCTCGTCGAACTTTTCCAGCTCGTTTATTTTCCCCTTGCATTCCTTTACCTTTTCGGCATTGAACTGCACCGCTTTAGCAACCATGCTGCTACTCTGTTTGGCTTGCTCACGAAGTTGTGACAGTTGCTCATTAAAGTTCTTTTCCAAACTTTGAATGGCTTCCAAAATGGTCAAGTTAGATACCTCACCTTCCCGTCCTAGAGTTTTACTCTTCTTCCCGGCTGGAATCTTACTTGGAGTTGATGGCATGGAGTCTTTTCTTTTGCTGATTGTGCCAACTTCCATTGCATAGTCATGGTCGGTAGACTGCTCTAGAATCTTTGCGTCCTTAGCACTCATCGTAACTTGTTTGTTTCCACTGTCTCCGTCTTTAAATATCAGTCTAGCTGGTTTGATCATACTACATTAAACTTTTAACAAATATTTGGAGTGTCTTTTATAAGATTAATGTCAAAATTCAGGACAATTTCCTTCTGACTCTCAAACAAGTGACTGATCAACACGCCATCTTGCCCGGAAGTCCCAATCGGCCTTTAAATGCGGCCTTCGCGGATGCAGCCTTTGAATTGGGACGTCCTTCGTCGCGCGGCTGTGACGCAATCGGCCTTCAAATACGGCCAAGCGTCCTTCAAATACGGACTTCGGAGGATGCAGCCTTCACATTGGGACACAGCTGTAGACTGATACGGCTCGTCATTGGCCTAGAGTCTACGTTCACTGTAGACTCTAAGCCAATCAGAGGGCCGAACAGTCTACGTTCAGCCGGGAGAAACGTCATTGGCCGAGATGGGTCTGTCTGCGGACTGGAAGAGAGGGGGCGTAACAAGAAGTGGGCGTAACTTGAAGTGGGCGTAACTTGATGTTGTCTAAATCACACAGAACCACGCGATATGTCAAACTCAAAACGAGATGTTGTCGCTTGTCAGCAGTAAGAATATGTTCCCAAGATAACCGTGTAAATGTAGTGTATAAGTGTATAATATAAGTCATATTGACGCTTTTTAAATTGCACAAGGGTGGAGTAAAGCGTTTGGAACGTCGAGCGTGCCAATCTCTCTCGCTGAGTGTCACACTCACACAGTTGCCAGGTCATTCTACAGAAACGTCCACTTTTGGTATGGAAAGATGTCTAACATTTAAACTTAGACGACATTATTAGATTACCCTTTGACTTTATGAATATAAATCACAGCTTAATGATTTTTTTATATTTTTTGTGCATTTATTTATTATTAATATTGTGCAATATTACAGTTTTTTTATGAAATATTTTTTTCCAGCACATGTAGTCAGAGTTACAAAAAATTAATAATAATGCAACAAATAACAAATGATGTTTTATTTATTTTAATCAGGTTTGTTAAAAGTGTGCTTGAATGATTTGCAATTTGCTAAAATGAAACTATTTGAAAACCAGTTAAAATCAACTAATGAAGCAATCCTCTCAATCTTAACTTTGAGTGTAAGCAGAATTAAAATGATGTAAAATTATCATCGTCACGTCATGCAATATTTTATTTAATGTGACATGTACTATATGTCATTGGTGATTCATTGTGTCAATGGTGTTACTGTCTTTTTTTTTCTCAGACCAAAGATCATCATTCTTCAACTAAAATTATGTAGATGAGACTAAATTGTTACATCTGGCATACAATCTAGGCTAAATGAATAGCTTGAATAAAGTTGATCTATAAATGGGAGTCTGTCTGTGATGATCGGCAGCTGTAGTGCCCTCAAGAGTCTCAGGAGGACACTATTTCCCTGTTTATTGTTTGCATCTTTTCTCTCATCCTCCATCTGGTCTTATTACCTTTGATTTTGTGCACCTGTGCTTCATTATTTTTGTTTAGTGCATCTGTCTTAAGCCTGAGTGGTCTTTTGTCCATTGCTGAGTTTTGTAAGTGTCATACTGCATGCTGAGCGGTTTCCTAGTTTCTTGTTGTCTCCTAGTGTTTTCAAGTTTCACAGTTCCTGGGGTGTATTCCAGAAAGCAAGGTTAACTTACCGCCAGATAAACCTTGAACTCTTGGTTGATTAACCCCAAACTAGCTTACTCTAGGTATGTCGGTTCCAAAACACCTGTGTGGAGTTAGTTTAATCAACCTCCTATTGGTAACCCAGGGTTAATGCGTGCGCACGGCGAGTACATAAAGACATTTTCAATGGGTCGCAGAAATCAGGAGTCACCATGGAAACCAAGGGACAAAAAAAACGAGCTACATACTTCGGTGAAACTGAGTTGGAGGTTTTAATGCTTGCTTGAAGACTACAAGCCCGTTATAACTAAAAAAAACAAACAAAAAACAATACTGCTGCATCAGCAAAAGAAAGAGAGTTGGCTTGGCAAAAAATAACAGTAAATGCGTGAGTTTTATAAATTATTAAAATAAATTATAAATGGGCTATTTTCCCCTGTAATTAGGCAAAAAATGATTATTAAATGATAAAAATAGACAAGTAGCCTATTTACTTGTTGGCCTCCATACATTTCTTAATATTACAGTAGTAATGCACATAATTGGCTAGTTATATGTTAGGTTCTTATAAAGTGTAATCCTTCTGGAGCCAGAAGAAGTGTGAGCCAAGTCAAAATGAAACACAAAAACATTCTCCTGCAAGGTAATATTTTCTAAACTTACTAAACTTGTTACTGAGGCCATGTACTTTAGTATCTAATGTAATTTAGTTTTCTATGTAGCCAATAGAAAGAAGGCTGAGGCCCGTAAAACAGGTGGGGTCTACCTCCACCTCCCCTCACCCCAGCTGAGGAGCTGGCACTGTCCCTGAATAAAGGGCGACCTGTGGGCGATGGGGTACCAGGGGGGCAGTTCGTCAGACTCAGCTACCAAGACAAGTGGCTTAGTAAAATGTAGGTGAGCCATATTAATGCTTATGATTTATTGATGTTTTCACTGTTTTTGTCAGTATTCTAATAAAGAAAATCATCAACACCATTCTAAAAAGCCATTTTGAATGGATTTTACAGTTATTGATTCACTTGTGCAGTGTGCATGCTGCTTTGACTGCATATACTGTATACTTTAATCTTACTAGTACTCTTAGATGTTCCTAATGTCCTTTTTTAAGAATATATACTGAGTATTGAATATGCATGATTATCTTATTGGTTTAATTATCTTGCAGTTGCTGATGGCCACATTCTATTATTGGATCTTCCTGCGACACCACACTCTGTGTTGTCACAGTTGTAAGAGATTATTGTCTTTAGATTTCTGTTTGCTGGCTAGACCAAACACCCTTTCTAATTTTCACTGTAGAATGACGATGAAGAGACCACTTCTGCTGTGACAGAAACACAAAATGTGGGGAGGCCCATAGAGGTATGATGAATACAATGCATTCCCCCTTTTTACATAAGAGAATAAATAAATTGTCATTTTACAGAAAATGGCAGGAGATTTTAATACAGCTGAGGGTCCATCTCCACACAGAATCTTAGCAGTCTAAGAAATGTTCTGCAGTTCTCCTTCATTTAAATATTTTGTCTGTGTTTGTATTATAGACTTTTTCAGTCATGTTTAATTATTCTGTCTTTAGTTGCCTGCCAAAAAGCTGTTAAGGCCAACCTTCAAAAGCAAATCAGAAAAAGTGACATGGAGATGGACCTGTAGATTTAAAATCTTTGTTTCCCTTTGTTATTTAATTTAATGAAAAGACACCAGTCATTCTGCCAATATATGTTATTTATTTTACCAATTTATATAAGACATAAGGGAGAGAGAGTATAATGGACCCGCAAAGATCTTCCTTCTTGCTTCTCTGTATTTCTCTCTCTGCTTAAACAAAGAGCTACACAGTACATATAGGCTTACAAAAAAAACCTTACTACATTACCAGAGAAACATCTGGTTCCCATTAACGTTGAAATGTATATTCTGCTCGATGGAAAGAAACACAATACACACATTCAACTTCTCCCAAGGTCTTCCAAAAGTCTTCTACATACAGTATTCGGAAAGGTTTGTTTAATAAAAATGTAGATTTTTATGAAATGTAAATTATTATGAATGATATATGAAAAGTATAAAAATGTATATGAAAAGTGTAAATCACATGCATAAAACTAACGATTATAATTATTAATAAAAACAATAAAAATACTAAAAACAACATTAAATGATGAGATTGTGAATCTTCAGACCTTATAAAGCTTCAAATGGAGGAGAAAAGGCTGAACCTAAAGAAGGCCAGACTTGAAATTGAATTGCTGGAGCATGAGCTTAAGGTGGGAAACAGTATGTGAACATTAATCTGTCATTTGTTGTTGAATGAAATCTAAAGCAATAAATACAAATGTCTTTTGTTACAGGAAATAAAGAAACAATGAACAACACTTGACTGTTAACTTTAATTGAAGTGATTTTGGCAAATCATGTCTCGTACTACCCTGTCATTGGTCTGCTGGGTTCACTGGGGGTTCCTTTTGGCCATCTTGAAACCTTAAACTGAAACCTTGCCTTCAGGATGCCCATGGTCATTTCCACCTTGACCCGTGTTCTGCTGTGGGCCAGGTTGAATTGTGCCTGCACTCCAGGCTCAGGTTCAGGGTAGGGTGTCATCAAATAGGGCAGACAAGGGTACCCTCTGTCCCCCAGCAAGTAACCATTGAAGTGTCCTATAAAGGTAGTTAAAGTGTATAACTGCATAAAAACATTTTTTTTAAAAAAAAAAAAAAAACATTGTGTAAGGCAAAACAAACCCTGTTGAAAATTGTGGCACAATGATGACTCCCTTAATATTCTGGCTACATGTACAGACCCTGGTCATTTGCCTTCAACATTAGTGATGAGGTGGGTTGCATCACATATTACCTAGTTAGTGGGGACCAGTAATGAGGGTGATTTAATGGTTTAAACACCCAAACATTTAGCACCCAAAAAATCTATTGTCACCTGCACATTGATGCTATGGGATGACTTCCTATTAACATAGTCTCCTTCATTGACTGAAGGAGTATTAATGGGAATGTGGATTCCATCAATGCACCCAATAACATTTGGGAACCCTGACATTGAAAGTTATATAATTAGAAACATTTAAAATGATTGATGATTGTGACTGTAACCATGAATAGAATAAGTAAATGGTCTGTCATAGAGTGTCATAGAATGGATATGGAATATATATATATATATATATATATATATATATATATATATATGAAGAACTCTTTTCCAAACCGCGATAAACGCCATTTTTAAAAAAAAATGAGTTTGTCGTGTCATTCTGCTGTGGACAGAACCCTTTCACTGCTCCATCAACGTTTCATGCCAAATCGCTATATTTCCTTGTTTAAAATGTACTGCAAGATACAGTTTCTTTCCAAAACGCAATAAGCGCCAGCCCTGTTTTTAGCTTAAACACGATAAATCCTCAAATTCAATGGAGCGCTACACAATCCAGCACGGCGGCACTCTGAACAGAGGTTTATTATGTTCATTCATTCCTCAAAATGAGTCCTAGTAGTCGACTAGTAGTAGATCATTTAAGCCATTTATATTATCAGTAATCACATATATTGATTTAATTAAATGGGAGAGAAACCATATGAGCGTTTTTAATTGCCTATTCCGCATCTCAACGTATGCATAAAGCTTGCCACAAAGAACCGGCAAAAGTAATGATTATGCATGAAACATTTGAATTGTTTATTAATAAACTAGTGTTTTCTGTCAGTGTCAGCAACAAAGATAAAGTTGATGATGCTTACTCGCCATCTTCGCAGTGAACGCGCATAGAGAAACGCATACTTTGAATTAGCCTATACACAGAGAGTTGCCAATTTATTTTAGTTTTTAATTGTTTTGTTTAAAAGTAGACATTTAAAGCTTTCTGTAGCCTAGTTCTCAGGCCTGTGTGAGGCAAGCGTCGCGGTGTTTCGGTTCATATATGAGACGCGCTCCGGTTCACCTGCGCGCCTCTGTGTCCTGATTATATTGTCTGATATTTACTTCTAATGTATTAATCCAGTCAATTTGTCGATGAAACCTTTATTAAAATTTAGATACAATTTATATGAAACGAAATTTACAAGCTTTCTACAAAACAGAACTTAATAAGTGGTCAAAATCATGTCTGACGCACTCCAAATATTTTCCGATATTGGGCAGCTTTTGAATTTTGATCTTACTCATCTCATGCGGTTCCCTTTTCATAGTCTACTCAACATAGATGAAATAATAAAAATAAGTAATGTAATATTATTAAACACAAATGTGAAACGTAGCCTATGTTTATTATTTTTTTTGTTTTTTTTTTTTTAATTATATTTAAGCGTCATGCTGCTCCGCTTTGCTCACATGTTATGTAGCCTGCGTGTGTGTGCATGTGCTGGAGGGGTGCCCATCCCTTTTTTGAATATCGTTATCATATATTGATAATTTTTAATAATTCGTTTTTTTAATTCATATGTTGAAATTGGTACTATTTGTTTGAGGTTTGACACTTTACTAAAAATGACTTTACTAAAAGTGATGCAAAAAAAGGATGTATTTATAGCATTTTGGAAAAAAATAAAATTAACTTTTAAATTATCATTAACAATATTGTTGTTTGATTTAATAATTATTGTTCAAAATGTTCAGACTGAACCAATAAAACATTTAAACAGGATAATTTGAATATATTCACAAAATGTGTGGGTCTAGGTAAAAAATGTAGTTTTCCTGAAAACTATTGAAATGGATTTATAGCGTTTTGGAAAAGAGCTATTCATATATATATATATATATATATATATATATATATATATATATATATATATATAATATCTATATATATATATATATATATATATATAATCCATATTATCTGTGCTTCCACATCCACTGGATCGTCTTCAAAAGGGCACGCCATGCTCCGTCACCTCTCTGAAACAAACTAACCCTGCAACATAACCTGCTCCTGAGCAGGTTATCCTCAGAGAGTCAGTTGCTATGGTTACTTACATAACCCGAACGTTACCTCCGTTTTTGGAACCGAAAGCAGAGGTTATCCACTTACTTACTTACTCCTAAACTTACCCGGGTAAGTCACATAACCTGCTTTCTGGAATACCCAGAGTTTGACATTCGAGCCAGGGGGGGCAAAAAAAAAAAAACACATGCTAAATAAACACATATTTATTTTTATCCCAAGAAAAAACAGTAAAACAATACACTGATATTTTATTGCCTTTATTTCATTGTAAACAGCTAGAACTTCGCATTAACAGCCACTTCGCGTCGCATCTTCGTTATAGGATCATGAAATGTGGACCACTTTTGCACTGTTAAAATATTATCTTCAACCTTAAAGTTTTCTTTCCTTTTTTCAAAACAGATTCTGGCAATGATAATGATTAAAAAACTAGTTAAATTTCGCATTTATACTTCATGAATCATTGAAAAAGACACGGGATTAAGCTACCTATTGGTTTTGATGAGGGGAAAAAAATAAAATAAAAAAATAACTTTACGAGTGCGGATTAGAACCTCGAACCTCCCGAGTCCTGGATCTGGACCATCACTGTATACACGAAAAAGGGAGTATACTTTATATACTCACTATACACATGAAAAAAGTGCTATACTCTGACATTGTGCTCATTTTTATTTATGCAATAAAGGGCGTATATACTTTATATACCCACTATACTCGGACATTGTGCTCATTTTTATTTATGTACATCAGGAGCTACAGAACATCGTCTTTCAAAACATGACCTACTCGAAAGAGAGAAAAAGAATGAATGCGTACCCAGCACTTGTGAAAATGCCCTTCCGAGTACGTCTCTGTCCCCAGCACATTTCATACTGACGCCCATGCTCCTCATCGCAGAA
This sequence comes from Pimephales promelas, assembly GCF_016745375.1. The sequence continues at coordinate 90,360 of NW_024121331.1, forward strand.
AAGCTTCTCTCAGAGTTAGATGACACAATCGACCGAGTGAGCGATAACTGTTTAAAGAGATTGGGGTTGGCAGTTTTTTTACAGCTTTTTTAAGAAAATGCGATTACCCGTTTCAGCCACCGGGGGGCAACGCTCCCCCTGACCCCCCCCCCCCCCCCCGCAAACTCCGCGCCTGCCCCCTGGACTCCCTGCCTGGTTTTCCCATTTGCCTTATCCCTGCATTGAATGTTTGCTGATCTGAACTGCTAACCTGGTTTTGACTTCTGCCTGTTCTCTCGTACCTATTCCTGGATCTTCCTCTCAATAAAACCTGCTTTTGGATCACCACTGTCTGTGTCCATCGAGCAGTTCTTGACAGAGTCACTGGTGTTGCTGGCGTTACCCATAAGAAAGGTGACACCAGTGACAGTAACATCAGTGACAATTTTCATGCAAAATTCATTTTTACAAAATAGCTGCTGCAAGGTATCAAACCACATGTTGTCAAGTATACTTGGCCTACTAGCTAAATTAAGTAGTTTAATCAATTTGTATTATAGATTTTTACAATTAGGCCTACCTAAAAACAAACTAGGTCATACGTGTGAGTTCAACTAAAATCTTCAAAATCATGAGATAAAGAGAAAATGTCTGATAACTGAAAAGAGACAGAGGATTTACTATGAGCCTTTCTTTATAGTTATTCAGGAAATTGGAAGGAGAAAGTCAAGTGATGTCATCAGTTTGATTTTTATTTTAAAATTATAGAGATTTTTGTCCTTACCATGACACAAATTCCGTAGACCACTGATTCTATTATTTTATAATATTTATTTGGCATTTTGTTTTTTATGTAATTTGCAAAATATTTTGATAGTTATGTATGCATTATTGTATTTTAAATGGTGGGAAACCCTGTTATTGACATAAAAAATAAAGCATTTCCCCTCTGTATATGACTGTGGGGACGAGCACGTCTGTGGTGCTTGGGATTCTGTACAATTACTTAAAATCAAATATTGCCACATTGATGGGTCAAGGTGTAGCCTAATTGTTCAAATTGAATATTGTTTTATTTTAAAAATAAAGAAAATATTTGTTATGGATGTGCTTGTTGTTCATTTGACTCAAAAAGTATCGTAATATTTGTTTGTCAACGGTGCATTTAGCTGTTATTTAGTGCTGTTGATATTAGTTATCATTTTTAATCATCAGCCAAGGCATATAATAAGATATCAAAAGATGTTTAAAATTATTTATTTAAAAATAATATAAAAATAAAAATACAGCCCAATTTCTAAAGGATAAATTAGAGCTTGCTCCACACAGTTGAGGTGGGAAGGATAATTGATAAAACATTACATTGCAATTTGGTTTCTTGCAATACATTATCAATACTGCACTAATGCAGATTGCAGCTTGCTTTTGTATACCAGAACATGCATTTCGGTTGTCAAACAGCTAAGAGTCAGTTAAATAAACTCCAGTATGTTCTGTTTATGTTGTTAAATTCGTGCGATTCAAAAGCATACAGAACTGTGTTCTAATCGCTCTCGCGGTAATACACCGACCATTATTTGCAGCGCTGCTCATAATGCTATTGCAGCGGGCGACTTGAAGTGGGCGTAACTTCAAGAACATCCTTACAATGTTATTTTTACTTGATGAAGGTTTTTATAACATGTGAAAAGTGTTCTTAGAACAACAAACTATGTGCATAAAACAATTTCAATTAAACTTTCTTGTGTGTTATTTGTCAAAGTAATTTTTTGTATAAAGCTTTTCACAATAGACATTGTTTCAAAGCAGTTTTAAGACAGTCATTATGACATTAAAAGTCCTTTATTTAGGAGGAGCGTAGCCTGGACCAATGACAGTGCAGTGCTGAAGTGCCAACTAGCCTCTCCCTACGGAAGATCCCTTTCCCACTCTACTGATAAAGCGTTGTGAATTTCGTTTCACGTACCTACCTCGAAATAATAGAATAAAACAAAACTCTGTATCAAATTTATAGACAAGACAAGTAGTTTGTTCAGGCATGGTTTTGTAGGGAATTACAAACCTGCGCACATATATTCAAACACACTTAACTATATAATCAATTCTTAATGTGCATGTGAACGCCATCAGTGTTTATCACAGGTTCAGATTAAAGTCTGTTTAGAGACATTCACATACATTTTTACCTGCCAGAGGAGAACTGCCCCGACTGAGCCTGGGTTCTCCCAAGGTTTTTTTCTCTCCATTGGGTCACAAGGTGGAGTTTTAGGACACCATTGGGTCACCTGATGGAGTTTTAGGACACATTTAGGTCACTTGATGGAGTTTTAGGACACCGTTGGGTCACCTGATGGAGTTTTAGGACACCTGTAGGTCACCTGATTGAGTTTTAGGACGCCATTGGGTCACCTGAAGGAGTTTTAGGACACCATTTGGGTCACTTGATGGAGTTTTAGGGTCACCTGATGAGTTCCATGGGTCACCTGATGGAGTTTTAGGGCACCATTGGGTCACTTGATGGAGTTATAGGGTCACCTGATGAGTTCCATTGGGTCACCTGATGGAGTTTTAGGACACCATTGGGTCACTTGATGGAGTTTTAGGACACCATTGGGTCACCTGAAGGAGTTTTAGGACACCATTGGGTCACTTGATGGAGTTTTAGGACACCATTGGGTCACCTGATGGAGTTTTAGGACACCTTTAGGTCACCTGATTGAGTTTTAGGACACCATTGGGTCACCTGAAGGAGTTTTAGGACACCATTGGGTCACTTGATGGAGTTTTAGGACACCATTGGGTCACTTAATGGAGTTTTAGGGTCACCTGATGAGTTCCATTGGGTCACCTGATGGAGTTTTAGGACACCATATCACCCTGCAGCCATATCACCCTGTAGCCCAAGACTGGTTGCCCATTAAAGCTAAGCAGGGCTGAGCCTGGTTAGTACCTGGATGGGAGACCTTCTGAGAAAGCCAGGTTGCTGCTGGTAGAGGTGTTAGTGTGGCCAGCAGGGGGTGCTCACCCTGTGGTCTGTGTGGGTCCTAATGCCCCAGCAAAGTGATGGGGACACTATGCTGTCAAAAAGAGCACCGTCCTTTGGATGAGACGTTAAACCGAGGTCCTGACTCTCTGTGGTCATAAAAAAATCCCAGGATGTCTTTCGTAAGAGCAGGGGTGTAACCCCGGCATCCTGGCCAAATTTGCCCAGTGGCCTCTGTCCATCATGGCCTCCTAATCATCCCCATATACACCAATTGGCTTCATCACTGTCTCCTCTCCACCAGTAAGCTGGTGTGTGGTGAGCGTTCTGGCGCACTATGGCTGCCGTCGCATCATCCAGGTGGATGCTGCACATTGGTGGTGGTTGAGGAGATCCCACCCTTCTATGTGAAGCGCTTTGAGTGTCCAGAAAAGCGCTATATAAATGTAACGAATTATTATTATTATTATTACCATTGGGTCACTTGATTGAGTTTTAGGGTCACCTGATGAGTTCCATTGGGTCACCTGATGGGAGTTTTAGGACACCATTGGGTCACTTGATGGAGTTTTAGGACACCATTGGGTCACCTGAAGGAGTTTTAGGACACCATTGGGTCACTTGATGGAGTTTTAGGGTCACCTGATGGGTTCCATTGGGTTACCTGATGGAGTTTTAGGACACCATTGGGTCACCTGATGGAGTTTTAGGACACCTTTAGGTCACTTGATGAAGTTTTAGGACACCATTGGGTCACCTGATGGAGTTTTAGGACACCTTTAGGTCACCTGATTGAGTTTTAGGACACCATTGGGTCACCCGAAGGAGTTTTAGGACACCATTGGGTCACTTGATGGAGTTTTAGGACACCATTGGGTCACTTGATGGAGTTTTAGGACACCATTGGGTCACTTGATGGAGTTTTAGGACACCATTGGGTCACTTAAAGGAGTTTTAGGACACCATTGGGTCACCTGATGGAGTTTTAGGACACCATAGGGTCACCTGATGGAGTTTTAGGACACCTTTAGGTCACTTGTTGGAGTTTTAGGACACCATTGGGTCACCTGATGGAGTTTTAGGACACCTTTAGGTCACTTGATGGAGTTTTAGGACACCTTTAGGTCACTTGTTGGAGTTTTAGGACACCATTAGGTCACCTGATGGAGTTTTAGGACACCTTTAGGTCACTTGATGGAGTTTTAGGACACCATTGGGTCACCTGATGGAGTTTTAGGACACCTTTAGGTCACTTGATGGAGTTTTAGGACACCATTGGGTCACCTGATGGAGTTTTAGGACACCTTTAGGTCACCTGATGGAGTTTTAGGACACCATTGGGTCACCTGATTGAGTTTTAGGACACCATTGGGTCACCTGATGGAGTTTTAGGACACCTTTAGGTCACTTGGTGGAGTTTTAGGACTCCATTTGGTCACTTGATGGAGTTTTAGGACACTTTTAGGCCACTTGGTGGAGTTTTAGGACACCACTGGGTCACCTGGTGGAGTTTTAGGACACCATTGGGTCACCTGATGGAGTTTTAGGACACCATTGGGTCACTTGATGGAGTTTTAGGACACTATTGGGTCACCTGATGGAGTTTTAGGACACCATTGGGTAACTTGATGGAGTTTTAGGACACAATTGGGTCACCTGATGGAGTTTTAGGACACCTTTAGGTCACTTGATGGAGTTTTAGGACACCATTGGGTCACTTGATGGAGTTTTAGGACACCACTGGGTCACTTGATGGAGTTTTAGGACACCATTGGGTCACCTGATGGAGTTTTAGGACACCATTGGGTCACCTGATGGTGTTTTAGGACACATTTAGGTCACTTGATGGAGTTTTAGGACACCATTGGGTCACCTGATGGAGTTTTAGGACACCATTGGGTCACTTGATGGAGTTTTAGGACACCATTGGGTCACTTGATGGAGTTTTAGGACACCATTAGGTCACCTGATGGAGTTTAAGGAATGACCCCTGCTTTGGGTGCACGGATAGAATGCTGCCCAGAAGAGGAGGACACCATCAGGTCGGTTATGGACTATAAAGTGCACTCAAAGAGAAAATAACAGAGCCTCATCTCCATTCATCACCATTAACGGATCTCCCTTCTGGGCCGAGTCTTCGGGTCTCTGAAATTAAAAAAAAAATGGTCAGATGGTCCAGTCTGTTGTGATTGATCTACTCTGCTCTGATTGGTCAGACGGCCCAGTGTGTTGTGATTGGTCTACTCTTTTCTGATTGGTCAGATGACCCAGTCTGTTGTGATTGGTCTACTCAGCTCTGATTGGTCACAATGGACCCAGCATTACTATGTATTACAGTAAGTGCCTCTAATCAAGTGAATCGAATATTTTACAATAAGGTTTCATTAGTTAACTAAATTAGTTCAATAAAATAAAACACTTTTACACATTTATTAATCTCAGTTAATGGTAATCTCGACACATACTAAAAGTGATTAAAATCAAAAGTTGTATCAGTTAACATTAGCTAATGAACATGAACTAACAACGAACAGTTAGTACTTAAGTACTGTAATGAATGTATTGCTAATTGTTAGTTAATATTAGTTAATGCATTAACTAACCTCAACTCTAGGAACCTTGGTGTAGTCTTACCAATATTTAAAAAAAAACATTAACTATAAATACACAATATACACTTATATGTAATAGCACCCTCTACCACAGAACAGCAAAAACATGAATTGCCGGAAAATTCTGTCAAAGAGTTGATCATGATTAGCAGGAGCTTGACCCCTGACCTTTCCCAAATGTGTGACATTAATCAGAACATGTATAACTAAACCACTGAATAAATCTAAAGTTAAAAAGAATAATATTGCAATATAAACCCTGCAGTATATAACGCTTTTCATTAGCTTGCAGTAACGACTGGCAAGACATGCTAATTATTCAAATATGCAGACTGGAAAATCTCCACAGTAATTACAGAAGTAATATAACAATAATTATTTGTGAAAGTGTGATCTTAATTACTGAACTCATCCTATAAAAATCTACAAGAATGCAGAATATGTGTGGATGACGCTCCTGTAGATTTGTCAGGTGTAACTCTTCTCCTGAAGTGATCGTTCAGAGACAGACCTCTGGTGTGTGTGTGTGTGTGTGTGAGAGTTGTTCCCATGTTAATTTGAAAACAAGATCCTTTGTCTTCAGAGGACACTGGTGGGACTGAGTTCCAGTTTTCCAGTCTTCCAAGTGGAATATCACATGAATATTAGAAATGGGAAATTAAACCAAGAATTGCATGTGTTTCTATGAAAGCACTTCAATTAGATGATTACTAGCAACAATGAAGCTAAGGTTTTACACATCCCTTACAAAGAAATACATGGAAATATGTACTTAAATGTAATGTTGGTAAAAGAGCTGGGGTACAGATGATAAATCAAAATATCGAAATCAAGAAGATAACAGAATGCCATACACAAAAATCATTTGTCATCTAAGATTCCTCGTCATACAAAAGAAAAAAAAAACCCTGCCATCCTCATCTAGTCTTAAAGCTGAAAATTAATTATTCATGATGGAGGATTGTTTTCGGTTTTCTGGAGTTGAAAAGACCAAGTAACTTGATCCCTATGTACGAAAATGAAAGTAAAAACAAGAAAACAGAGATGCCATTTTAATGCTTTCAACAACAAGAATCTACACGTCCGTATTGTGCGGTAGGTTTAGAAATTAATTTTACATGTTTAGTCATTTAAAAATGGACTGTCACTTTCAGCTTTCAAAGGGAATTTCAAGACTGATGTTTTGTATTATTATTATTATTATTATTAATTCAAACTTTACAAGGTAACCAACTGGAAACGTCAATGGATAGGGATAGGGTGTATTCACACTAGGAAATTCCGATAGTTCACTTGCTTTTGGACCAAATACAATGTTGATTTTTATTTGTTTGGTACGGTTCGCATTTACACTGCTCTTTTTTGCAGGTAAACCAACATTTGTGAACAGAACCACACCTGTGCTAAAGTCGTCCAGGAATTCTCAAGCGTGGGGAAAAGCAGGAAGTGCAAAAACAACATGTCTCAACATGCAGATATTTTGTAATGCAATATTTCTTCTTTTACTGATTTCATTCAGTGTAAAAGCAAACAGTATCAAACAAACAAAAATTAATATTGTATTTGGTCCGGACCAAAGCAAGTGAACTATCGGACTTTCTTGGTGTGAATACACCTTTTAAATTTCCTCAGATTGGTGAAATATACTTTTGTTTAAGTGTTAAAATTTATGGACAGAAAGCCATAATGTGCATTTCTTTATATAATGAAATTTCGTAGATGCTGTTCATTTTGTTACGTAAAAAGAATGACTGAACGTAACGAGAATGACTGGTTTTTCAAGTTTGTCTTCTTAGCATTGTCTTTGAGGGCAGGGTCTTCAAGCTTGATTTGACTTTAGAAACTAGTAGACTAATCGTAAATATAAGTATTTTGGCCTAAGACACGAAACGAGCGGTTTGTGTGAGAAACCGAACAGTATTTATATCGATTTACCTCTTGTAAACACAGCCACGTCCAAGTGATATTAATACTGTTAGTTTTCTCACACAAACCGCTCGTTTCGTGTCTTAGGCCATCAATGTGTACTTACATTTACGAGTCATTAAATCATGTTTAATCTGGACTTCTCTCTGCATGCTCTTTGAGGTGGTGACCATAGACCTCCATTATATGACTGACAGACAAGAACGGTTTGACCTAAAAATATCAAAATTGAAAATACTGCAGAAACAAAGAAACCTACATCTTGGATGCCCTTGAGGTAAGATAAAACATACCAACAAACATCCCTTTAAAGCGACAATCAAAATAAAGTGAAAACACAATTTTTACTCAATATTTTATCAGTGTGGGCACAAACAACCCTTTCCTTGAAGGTCATACACTTCCAATATTTACTGCAAATCTGTTGTTTTTGTAAATTTTTCAATTTTGATTTTCCTCATTTTCTCCCGATTTCCTTGAGAAATGGAGAAATGTGTTATATCTCTTTTTGTCTCTGTGTTTCCATGATAAGGTGTGAAGTAAGTCTTTAAAAAGTTTGAGGAAGGAAGCTCACTACCCTTAAAATGAATCTAAGTGAGGATACAGAGGAGGAGAACCCTACATCTGATGCACAATTCTCAGATCAAACAGAAGGTTCTGGACCTGATGTGTATCAGATGCCAAGATCAGCTTCTCCGCATCTGAGCAGTGTGTCCATAAAGTCGGAGGAATCGTTTGAGTTTCATAGACCTCTTTTCAGTGAAGGATCTATGACCTCTGAACTCGGGTAACAAATGCATAATTTATGCACTCGGCAGATGTTTTTTATTGATAGTGATTTGCACTGCAGAACAGCAGATTGAATGACAAACATTGTTTACTTGTTTTGTTTTGTCATTATGAGCAGGAGGAAGAGAAAGAGGGACACATCTCCAGGACCTAGCTGGGTGTCTGTGAAGAGTGACGACTCTACGAAGTTCAATCTTTCTGGATTTAGTGATGACTCTGACCCTTTGTTAGTATCAAAATATTGACTCAAGCTAGATAGGCTTAAAATGTGATAAAATTACCTCAAACTTTCTTATTTTTGCACAGCCCAGGCACATTTCCAGAAAAAAAAAAATGCAATAAATGCAATTTTGTAAAATGCAATGAAAGCACAAGTCGTATTTTATAATTCTTTTAAACCTTTATTTATCTGACTTAAAAACTGACTTAAATATTAACCAATTTCTAATTTGATGCCTGGAATTCACAGAAAAAAGTTGAGTGAGGCAAACTAATGGTGAAGATTTTATAGAATACCAACATTTCTCAATGCAAGATTGCAAAAAATGATAATTTGAAATCTGTTCAGTGAAAAAAATGGACATATTTTATATGTACTTCCGTCAGTTAAAATTAAAGTTGATTTCAATTGTTAAAGACAATTAAAAAATCACAGCATTTTACAAAAAAATCCCATTGTTTCTGTAAACTGAGTTACACTGTAAAACTTTTACGGTAAAAAAACGGCAACTGTGGTTGCCACAACTATACCGTTAAAAATACGGTAGGAACGTAAATGGTTTTACAGACTTAACTTAAAATTTACAGTAATAAATATATCATTTCATTTTCTGAAATCTGTTGATATAGCAACCTTTTGAAAAATTTCTTTCTGTTTTGTACCATTGTAATACAGTTGTTTTCCATTACAAGGTTAATATTTATATCATATAAAGAAGCTGCACAGTGTCATTCACACAAACATTAAACACCATCAAGGTAACACATGTGAAATTAAAAAAACGCATTAAACATTAATTGAACAACATTAAATGTAACATAAAACCCTAATGTACATAACTGGTAATTAATTTAATTTAATGGTATTTTATAGTAAAATTATATCACAGTTATTTACCGTATATAGTAAGGGAACTTTCTTTTAACCAATTAACAGTTTTGCACTGCAGCATTTTTTACAGTCTTTTACTGTTAAAATTACGATTATTTTTTACAGTGTAAACATATTTGAGAGATATTTTTCTCTTTTGAATTTTCTGATCCAGACATACATGTATTGCTTTTGTTATATAAACCTTTAGTATTGTTTCCAACAGTTTTTTTTTTCCCCTTCTCAGTACTGGGGAGATAAATGAACCAATTCCCTCAGTGAAATACCGTCTGACTCACAACAAGAAGCAAAACACAGAATCAGCCAAACAAAAGCTCAAACAGATAGTGGAGCCTGAATACCTTCATCAGGATTCTCACCAACCAGTAGATGCTATTTTTCAGAAAGTGAAAGACCTACACAAAATGTTCATGAAGAACAAGTATGAGAGCTTATTTGAGGGAATCAGACTAGAGGAAAATAAAACCCTCCTGAACAGCATCTACACACAGCTGTACATCATCGAGGGAGAGAATGAAGGAGTGAATGAAGAACATGAGGTGCTACAGATGGAGAAAAACAAAACACAACCCTCACAAGACACTCCGATCTACTGCAATGACATCTTTAAAGCCTCACCTGAACCAGGATGTGAGGAGAAAGACAAAATCAAGACTGTCCTTACTATAGGCATCGCTGGGATTGGAAAAACCGTCTCTGTGCAGAAGTTCATTCTGGACTGGGCCGAGGGAAGAGCCAATCAGGATGTAGATTTCATGTTTGTGCTTCCATTTCGTGAAATGAATTTGATTAAAGATCATCAGTACAGTCTTCACACACTTCTGCTGGACTTTCATCCTGAACTTCATAATCTGGACTCAAAGATTTATGGGGAGGGTAAATTGGTGTTCATCTTTGATGGTCTGGATGAAAACAGGATTCCACAGATCTTTTCAAACACTCATAAAGTTTCTGATGTGACTGAGTCTTCATCAGTGGATGTGTTGATGTCAAACCTCCTGAAAGGAGATCTGCTTCCCTCTGCTCACATCTGGATCACCACCAGACCAGCAGCAGCCAATCAGGTCCCCTCCAAATACATCAACCGTGTGACAGAAATTCAGGGATTCAATGACCCTCAGAAGGAGGAATATTTCAGGAAGAGAATCAGTGATGAGCATCAAGCCAGCAGAATCATCTCTCACATCAGAAAAACAAGAAGCCTCCACATCATGTGCCACATACCCGTCTTCTGCTGGATCTCATCCACTGTGCTTCAAAAGCTCCTGGAAGATCTGAGTACAGAAATCCCTCAAACTCTGACTGAAATGTACATCAACTTTCTGATCATTCAGATCAACATGAGGAATCAGAAGTCTGAAGAGAGAGATCCAGAGAAGCTCCTGCAGTCCAACAGAGAAGTGATTTTGAAACTTGCTGAACTGGCTTTCAAACAGCTGATTAAACACAATGTGATGTTCTATGAGGAGGACCTGATTGAGAGCGGCATAGACGTCACTGACGCCTCGGTGTATTCTGGGATTTGCACTGAGATCTTTAAGGAGGAATCTGTGATTCATCAGAGGAAAGTTTACTGTTTCATACATCTGAGCTTTCAGGAGTTTCTGGCTGCTTTGTTTGTGTTTTACTTTTATATAATAAAAAATGATAACACATTACATTATTTGGATCAAGTTCATAATCTGCATAGGCACACAGTAGATGACGCGCTTCAGTATGAAAATGGACACCTGGATCTTTTCCTGCGATTCCTGCTGGGCATCTCACTGGAGTCTAATCAGAGACTCTTACTGCAACTACTATCACATACAGAGAAAAGTTCAGAGAGCATCAGGAAAACCTCACAGTACATTAAAGACATCATCAAGGCTGAGAAAAATCTCTCCACAGAAAGATCTATCAATCTGTTTCTCTGTCTGCTGGAGATGAAAGATCGGACTCTGTACACAGAGATTCAGGAGTTTATGAAATCAGACACACACTCGGAGAAGAAACTCACTCCTGCTCAATGTTCAGCAATCACCTGCATGCTTCAGATGTCAGATGAGGTGCTGGATGAGCTGGATCTGAAGAAATACAACACATCAGAGGATGGTAGAAGAAGACTGATACCAGCAGTGAGCAACTTCAGAAAAGTTCGGTAAGTAATTATTTTAGATCTTATGTAATTACATTTAAATTGTGCTCTTAATATAACAGATTTTGGAGAGTGATACATACTGTTACAACTTTTTTCCAAATAAAAATGCTAAATATTTATTAACATAAGTATTCACCCTCTTCAATTAAAAGCCTATCAAATAAAAAATGTAAAAAAACACTTTATTCAGTTACATTTGCATGCAAACATACAAACATGTGTTATCATTTTTTATTATATAAAAGTTGTGTACGAATCACAAAACCATATCCTATCTACTATCCTATTAAATCCCGTACAAAAATATCAATCAAACATATTCGGTGTCATCTTCTAGTAACCCAAATTGATCCATGTTTACATATTAAAGGGTTAGTTCACCCAAAAATGAAAATGAAGTCATTAATTACTCACCCCCATGCTGTACCAACCCCGTAAGACCTTTGTTCGTCTTCGGAACACAAATGAAGATATTTTTGATTCAATTTGAGAGCTGGATCACTGCTACATACATAGGCTCCTAAGGGATAGAAACTTGACGGCCCAGAAAGTCATTGAAGAAAATGTTTAAATATTCCATGTGCCTACAGCGGCTCAACTATAAGTTTATCAAGCGACGAGAATACTTCTTGTGCGAAAAATAACGACTTTATTCGACAATTCCTTTTCTTCCTTGTAGGCCTGCGACGAGAGTTCAAGAGATTTCCACAACGCATGTGCGAGAACTGAACTGAAGTAGTTGAAGGAGATCACAATTCTCGCGCATGCGTCGTGGAAATCTCTGATTGGCCACAGATCAGAAAACGTTTTTGATTGGTGCCGCGATTTCGACGGATTGGAAATGGGCTTGAATGAGCTCTTTGCCAGACTAACTTTCAGAGCAAATCTAAATTTGCCGGAAGTTGTCTGGGTTTTTTACCAGGCTAAGGGTACATGTAAGTTCTCTGAGAAATGGCAAGTGATGAAGAACCTTTTGGAAAATTTGGGTTATGGATAAGGCACAATGAGCTATGTCTTTGACAATCTTTATGCTTTTTAATGAATACATCAAGAAAACACCCCAAAGTGATTAATAGCAAGCAAGTCAAGCTGGACTAGGTGAACGTTTACTATTTAGGAAGATTTGAAACTATAGAGTGAAACTGTGTGGTTCCTTGTTGTATTGTAGGAATGCCTTGAAATTCTGTTTTTTTTCTCTTTCAGTCTTGCTGGCTGTAATCTCATAGGTCACAGCTATGAAATTGTGGTCTCAGCTCTACTGTCTTTAAACTCTCCTCTCAGAGAGCTTGACCTGAGTAACAATGACCTGGAAGACACAGGAGTGAAGATGCTTTCTGATGCACTGAAGAGTCCAAACTGTAATCTGGAGATACTGCGGTGTGTAAGAATAGAACTACAAAATTATAAATGTTCATTGTCTTTGATTTTGAACATAACTGTGATAGTTGAAAGATCTTGGATAATAAGTTCTCTTGAGGTGCAAGAATTTCTATACAGCATTTCTATAATAGCATTTCTTCAACATTTGAGATTAAATAGTTTGAAGTGGTTGACTGGTAAAAACATGATGACAGTGATACATTATTTAAAAGTAATTCTAAACAATTTAAGCTTTTTAAATTATGTTCAAAGTTGTTTAAACAGGCATATTCATAATCCATAGGCTTTAAACACAGTACATTTAAGGTGTTCAATCTTCAATTTAATTACTTTGTAGATTATCTGGCTGTATGGTAACAGATGTCGGCTGTTGCTATTTGGCTTCATCTCTGAGTGCAGCTTCACGCCTGAAAGAGCTGGATCTAAGCTACAATCACCCAGGGGATTCAGGAGTCAAGCTACTCTCCGAGAGACTCAATGATCCAAACTGTGCACTGGAAAAACTCAAGTATGTTGGATTTAAATTTGTCATGGTATTTATTATTAAAATGTTGCATATGCATATTTGTAAAATAATAAAAATAAAACATTACATGGAACATAAAACAACATGATAGCAATCACTAAATTACGTGGTCTAAATGTATGTATAAATACAGGTGTAGGACCTTAAAATATTCCTCAAGTCATTGCCTTTGGTCAAAATGCAACGATACAATGTCATACCTGCCTGTCAAAAGAAGTATTTCCATGCCTCCACACACACCACATACCATCAACGTGTTTCATGCCATGTAGATTTAGACAGATTTCAAAAAGTTCCTTTTACAGATCCTATTGAACCAAAACAATGAGCTTATGCTTATGTTCAAGCCATAACTACTGTAATTTGGAAACCCATGAAGATATAGTCTGAGCAGTTTGTAAGTTGAATTTATGTGTTTCAATGGCAACACTATCAATGCCGAAATGAATCCGACTGTAACCCTTGTTCCCTGAGAAGGGAACGAGAACTGCGTCAACTGACACTTTGGAGGAACGCCCCTCGGCGTAGCTCCTCTGAAGCATGAATGAAACTAAGCCAATCTCCGATTGGAGCAACGTGATGACGTAATGTGTGACGACACATAGGCGGGTGCTATATAGGGAGACACACATGAGATGTCAGCTTCTGTGATGAAGCAAGCACTCCCAGGCAGGGGAAGGCGTGGCCAAGGGTTCTCGTTCCCTTCTCAGGGAACAAGGGATACAGTTGTAACCCAAGGATGTTCCCTTTCGAGGGAAACTGCAAACTGCGTCAACTGACACTTTGGGGGAATGAGTACTCACTACGCCACAATGCGCCCTGCCTGCCCTAGTGTGAAGTTGCTCGCAGGCACACTTAGAACGCGAGAACAAGAGAGCCGGGTGTCCACAGAATGTCCAGACTATAAAACCTTATGGCTCATCAACCTGGTGGCCCATCCAGCTGCATTGTAGACCTCCTGGATGGGGGCCCCCGCGAAAAGGGCCCTAGAGGACGCCATGCCTATAGTGGAATGAGCCAAAGGTGAAGGCATAGCGCACCGACTCCAGCGGTTCAAAGGGGGCATCAGTCAGCCCCTCGAGAACTACTGCCAGGTTCCATGTGGGAACCCTGGTACGAGTTGCAGGTCTCATCCTCCAAGCCCCACGGAGGAAATGTACAACCAACTGGTGTCTCCCTTAGAGGCCCATCGCTCAGAGGAGTGTGGATAGCCGCAATGGCAGCCATGTACACCTTGAGTGTGGACGGGGTAAGACCAGTGGAGAAGCGATCTTGGAGGAACTCCAAGCACTGAAGCACTGAAGCCACTGGGCAGTTTACTGGGTCCACCTCACACTCCCTACACCAATTGGTGAAGATGTTCCACTTGAAGCCATAATATTTCCTCGTGGAGGGAGCTTTAGGGCTGAGTATGGTCTCCACTACTCCAGCTGATAAGCCGGCCTCTAGGTACTGTGCCCCCTCAGGGCCCAGACCCACAGTTTCCATAGCTCTGGCCGAGGGTGAAACATTGAGCCCTCCGCCTGTGTCAGTAGGTCCCTCCTGAGGAGAATCTCCCACGGAGGTCCATCTAGGACGATATAATGTCTGAGAACCATACTCGGGCCGGCCACAACGGGGCTACCAAAAATAGACTGATCCCGTCATGACGGACCCTCTCTAGAACTCCTGGGAGCAGAGTGATTGGGGGAAATGCATACAGACGTAGCCTTGGCCACGTCTGCACCATGGCATCCAGCCACAGTGGACAGTGGGTCGTCTCTCAAGATGCGAATAGGTCCACTTCCACTGAGCCGAACCTTCCACCACCTCGGGGTGAAGTCTCCATTCCCCGGGCCTCAGCCTTTGTCTCGAGTGGATGTCTGCTTCCTGATTCTGAAACCCCGGGATGTATGTTGCTCTTAGAGACAACAGTTTCCCCTGGGACCAGTGGAGGATCTGATGTGCCAGTCTGCATAGAGGGCGCAACCTCAAATGCCCCCCTGATGGTTTATATAGGCCACTACCAAAATGTTGTCTGACCTCACAGGGACGTGGTGACCTCTGATGTCCGGCAGGAAGCTCTTCAGAGCCCGGAACACCGCCAACATCTCCAGGCAGTTTATGTGCCAGGAGGAATGATGGTCCTGCCATAGGCCTGTCGTAAAGCGGCTGTCCATGACTGCGCCCCAGCCCGTGAGGGAGGCGTCTGTCGAAACGGTCTTCCGTCGACATGACTCTCCCAACACTGGACCTTGGGACAGAAACCAATCTTTCTTCACCATAGATAGGGAACGAAGGCATCAGCGTGTAACCCTGATCATGCTGAATGGGTTTCCCCTTTGGGGGAACCACCACTGAAGGGCCCCCAAGTGCAGTAGGCTGAGACCCAACAATCTCTGGAAATGCTTGACAGTGATGGCCTGGCCTAACTTTATACCGGCCACTGTGGCCAGAATGGACTGGGAGACAGTCGCATACCGAATCCCACACCATTCCAGGAACGTAGTTCTTTGTGCTGGTTACAACACGCTCTTCTTCGTGTTGAGTCTTAATCCCAGATTTTGGATGTGGCAAGAAGAACATTTCAATGCTGAACCGCCTGCTCTTGCGACTGAGCCAGAATCAGCCAGTCATCTATATAGTTGAGCACCCTGATGCCCCTTTTATTTGGAGCTTCAGAGGTGCTAGAGCTGCATCCATACATTTGGTAAATGTCGGGGGGAGAGAGCTAGGCCGACCGGAAGAATTGATCGGCCTGGCTTTGCCCCCAGAAGCGAACCTCAGGAACTTCCTGTGGGATGGAAGGATGGACATATGGAAGTATGCGTCCTTTAGATCTATTGTGACAAACCAATCCTTAGATTGAATCTGGTTCACGATCGTGGGAATAGTGAGCATCTTGAACCTGAATCTCCTCAAAGAGCGGTTCAGGTGCCTGAGATCTATTATCGGACGCAACCCCCATCCTTCTTGGAAACTATGAAGTAGCGGCTGTAAAACCCAGACCCTCTTTCAAGTGGAGGAATACGTTCTATAGCCTTCTTTGCCAGCAGGGAGTTTACTTTCTGTTCCAATGACCGACCCTGCACTGGGTCGACTACAGTCCAGACCACCCCGTTGAATCTTGGTGGGCAGAAACCGAACTGCAGCCTGTACCCATTTTGAATGGTGCGCAGGGTCCAAGGGGTAAATAATCATCAGATTTTTCCCTGAATCGAAATATTTTACCAAAGGAACCAGGCTCTTAAGCCTGGCTTCGGGTATTAATCGGGATTTGTTCATGGTGCTGAAGGCCATTCCCAGGCATGCAAAGGAGCTAATGTTAGACAGTTCTGGCTCCTTTGACAACAAGGACAAGCTTTTGCTAGATCCTCAATCTGCTTTTTGATTTCTGGCCACCAAATAACTACACACAAGGTTCTTCATTTTCACAGTGGCCAAATGTCCTTTGTGCAATGTGTCCAAAATCTTACTGTGCAGTTTGGTGGGAATGACAACTTGGGCTGATGGTCTGTGATCAGGGTAAATCGTTGACCATACAGATAATGATAGAATTTGTACAGACCCAACACAA